>VUQI01006311.1:28172-41401 GCA_015106735.1 Paratilapia polleni
TTTTTTTTTACAGGATTGCTGTAAAGGAATTTTTTTTAAACTACCAACTGACTGGAAACTTAACAAAACTTAGAAAGCGTTCTCTTTCGTTTACACTGTGCTACATAATTGTTGCGTAACTGTGACTAAAAGGAAGAAAGAAAGATTTCATGTTTCAAAATGAATTTCAGCTTTTCTAATTCCACAAACTTTTAGCAAGTTATTTCCATTACTAGCTGAGTTAATATCTACTAGATGAATACAATACATATAACTCATATAAGAGGACATATCAATATGATCCAAAATATAATAAATCTGACATTCCACTCATTTCGATATTTCAGCCTTGAAAAAGAACACCTAATAACACCATTTCTAATTTATTACCTGAAAAATATTCTGTGTATATCTGTATTTCTATTCAGCAAGTTGGGGGTGATGTTATATTTAATTGAATATCTGGAGAACTAGCTAAAAAATAATCTTTCATGAAAATCAGATAATGCTCCTGCTTTCTTTTAATTAATTATACATGTAAATGGATTCACTGCTTTGGTGTACACCAACACGTCTGGCTGTGGAGGCTGCATGGAAATAAAGAATTGTACTGGTCAAGATGTTCAAGGAGAAAAGGACAGCTGACCTCCAGAAATGACACTGTAGAAATGGGACACACATGAAAGTGACACAATATTTTTGTTACTTTTCTAATTCATCTGGGGTCCTCTTTTCTCTTTGCTTGAGTGATCTCATGCTCGCTACTGTGGAAAAGTTTGAGCAACTTTAGACGTTTTATATTCTTATGTACCACACAATCAGGGAGACATCTGAGCTGTCTCAAATTCTTTATGCAGTCCACGACAATGAGCCCAAACATGCCGCTAGAGTCTTAAAAAAAAAAAAAAAAAACATCTTCAGGGACAAGTGGGAGAAGGAGTCCTGCTGCAGATGGTATAGCCACCATAGACCCCTGATTTCAACAACAAAAAAGAATGGTACCATACACCAAAGAGTGTTGTCTATGTCGATTGATTATATTGATTTATCTGTTCACTACACTGTATAAGGTTTGTTATAAATTTACTATTCGTGAAAATGTTTTTAAGCTTCCTCTCCTCCCCTTCGCCCCTGTTGCTTGAAGCTGTGCTGCATAGGTCCTGTCTGTCTTCAGCTCTAAATAAAACCTTTGTTAGTCATCAGCTGTCAAATAGGGTTGTTATTCATTTTATTTTCATTTTATTGTACAAATCTGAAATCCTTTTAATATACTTACTTGACAATTCTAAAATTCTTTATAATGTACTCACTTGAAAATTGTGTTAAGATCCTTTTTAAAACTGGGAAGGTAGGATGTTTTTTCTCCTCTTATTCAAGATCATTAATCTTGGTGACAGGGATTTACATCAGCCGACAGACTCACTGATATATTTAGAGTGAAAATGTCTCCATTTCCTGTTAAAGAGAAAAATAGGGCTGCACTCAAATGCGGTACTTCATCTGTAAACACACAATTGAGCATTCTATGTGGAGAAAACCGGGTATACAAATGACCGAGCTGCGCAAATTTCTCTGTGGGATACTCAAACCTCCTACTGAATGCTGTCATTTATTTTCATTGGTTTCATGCAGTAATGGACTTCGCTTGAACAGCATCTTTGTATTTAACCTTGAGACTGAAACATTTGAGTGCATATGTGCATTTATGTAGGGACACAAACACATGGAGACACATACTTTACTATGATAATGATCATCTCCCTATTTTTCCTTCTAATGGCACATTTCACTTTTGTAATTACAGAGGAGTTGCAATAAAAATGAAGTTCAACGTTTCAATTTAGTGCTGAATCCATAATGATCTACTGGCTAACTGTATTAAATGTACAGGTCTGTGGTGCTGGTGTAAACATTACATACCACTGTATAGTACAACTGGAATAAAACTCAGGTATATATACAAATATTTAAAAGCACATTTTATAAATAGCAATTTCATGCAATGCTGTGCAGCTCAGTCAAAGACAGTCAGAGAGTTTTAAAATTCTAAATCTACAGTTTTAAACTTAGGGAGGTTATTTTCACCATTTAGATGTGATGACCTTCCAGTGCCAGAAGACATAGTAAAAGAATAAGTACCACCCAATTAATTTTTACATGCAATATTGTTTGAGTTCTCATTAATTAAATAGTGTCTTATAACGTCCCCTTGGCTCGTACTAGGACAAGCAACATAACTTGCATCCACATCAAAGTCCAGAATGTGATGTTAATATAAAACATTGCAAGCCTACAATGTACAGACTCTAGCTGTCTTTTGGTTTATTTGTCATATTTTCATCAAATATCATCAAATCTAAATATGGAGTCAGATCC
Organism: Paratilapia polleni; assembly: GCA_015106735.1. Classification (NCBI taxonomy): domain Eukaryota; kingdom Metazoa; phylum Chordata; class Actinopteri; order Cichliformes; family Cichlidae; genus Paratilapia; species Paratilapia polleni. The sequence goes on from VUQI01006311.1 coordinate 30,528, forward strand.
TTCTCAGTGGCCCCTGCTGGCCATTTACGAGCTGTACATCCCAGGCTGCTGAGGGGAAGAGAGAGCCAGTTGTCATGGTCAGCCTGGCTGAGAGTTGCAGGGGCCAGCTGTAGCACAGGAGCCGTTCCCTCTCATTTCCACTTCATTTATCTGCTCCTGCTCTTCCCTCCATCCATCCATCTATTCCTCTGCCAGTGGACCAACACTCTCTCCATGCTGAGCTCCACTGTGCCCAGTCAACTGTGGCAGAGCAAATGGCATCTCTTTGTTTCTTGTCTCTCTCCCTCAAAGAGTTTTTATTTGGTAAAACACACTATGTACTTAATATATTTTGAAGTCCTTAGAGATTAAATACACTCACAGGTTTATGTTTGTCCTTTTCTTAATTAAGCATCAGTATTTCACTTTTGCTCTTTGTCTCAGCCTCTAAATTTGACGAAATATTTATCATCGTATTGCTTCAGGTAAAAAAAAATAAGTATGAGTGAGTCGGGGGTTGAATATTGGTTCTGCTTATAAAAATGATAACTGGAGTCATGCAGGAAATAAACAGACATAAAGGAAACCAAATCACTTCCAGATCTGACCCACTGTAGAGCAGAGCCAGGTCCAGACAGAGCATTCTCTCTGTTTCCTTTTCCCTCCCTCCCTCCTCTCCTTGGTATGAATCTGCCGTATCTCATTCCCCAGCGCTAATTCCAATTTAATTGCCAGTAGCCTGAAGCCTCCTCAATAGGAGTAACAAATGGTTTGATTCTGTAGACTTCATCAGACTGCATTTTAAATGCGACACAGTAACCCGGTGCGAATGCCAATGAAGCCTGGCGAGTAGCTCCTCTGTTTACTAATTATCCTTTTTCTTACTCCAAGCCACACTGCACAAGTTGTCTGATTAAATCGGATTTGTGGGGATTGGAGGGTGGGGTAGGTGGGTGCTCTGGTGGTGGTGGTGGTGGTTGGGACTGGGTGGATTGGATGGCAAGCGTGGTCCATCTTTGTAAATGATCCACAAGTCCACAACACGAAGGGGCCGCTGGTGCAACTGTAAATCATGTTAAAGGGCTTTGCCACTGTTTTTCACATTGACATTAATTCCCAGCTTGTGCCGCTGATGATCTTTACAGTCAGCATGGTGGTGAGAAACAAAACAAACACACGCTGGCAAATATATTCTAATGACATTTCTGAATTTACATCCACTGCAGTCATGCAGGGTATGGGTTTGAGATTTGCTTGAAGGTTCTTGAATGTGGGTGAGATATGTATTTAAGATCTGAAACCCTTTAAAGAGCCATGTTATAGCAGTGTAGATTCATAACAGCAGCTCTTACCCCCCAAGCTTATTTGTTCCTAATGAACAAGCAAATCTTTAAAAATGGGTCACTGTAGTTTCTTGGAAAATTACTCGAACCATAGTAAATAGTACATTTGACTGTGAGTATTTCTATTCTTAAATTTTTTAAGAAAACTGTATATAAGAAAACTTACAGTGTATACATACGCAACATTGCAACATAAGAATTAAGTAAACAATACAATGCTTAACAAATTTATTAGACCACCTGTCATAAAAACGAGAAAGACCATCCAGCATCATGAAGTGAGTTCTTGGCGTTTTACCATATTAAACAGGAGTGAGGAATTTCAAACTGAATTCACATTTTTAAACCCAAATTTGAGCCGGCACACTGGACTTCTCTGAGAAGTCAGAAATTAATCAAGCGTAACCTTCAACCACTAAAACTCATTTTCTGTTCAGGAATGCAAGTAAATAACTGTAATTTGGCATCTTAATCAAAAAAATAATAATGTGCTTTTTTGTAAAACAGTAAATTCAAAAATTCATGGATAACAACAATAATTATACTTTAGCATTAAAAATATCATTTTGATTAAAGAGCTTGTGCATACTGGTGGATTAACCATTACAGAAACATAAAAAATGATTTTGGTAATTACCAACACTGTTAATTTAGGGCAGCTGTGGTATAAATCTTACACTGGATGGTGGTCTAATAAATTTGTTAAGCCCTGTATATTGTGTAAGAAAAATGCAAAACGGGCTACTTTCATTAGTACATAGTATAAGACATGTAGGCCTTTTAATATACATAAATAATGCTTAAATATTTACAATTACTATTGGAGGGGATTTTTGTGTTTCTTTTCCCTATGGGTTCAGGGTTATAACATTTTCTGGACAGCGGTGAACCCTATGGCACAAAGGAATAAGCTACCAAGCTTTAGTAGCACACAATAGTTGGAAGTAGGCTGAGTTTATTATTGGTTTTGGTATTTGGATTTATTCATTATAAGAAAAACAAATATTATTACCAACCTTATCCATTTAGCAAGCCTTCACCACAGCCACATTTTTCAAATGAAGTCAAATCATTAGGCCTCCCTAGCAATGTATTGTCCATCATAACACACTACAGATACCAAGCTAACACAACAATCTGAGCAATAATGTGCAAGTAGTAATGAAGTGCTCCAGTTGCTACAGTGGAGAGAGAATATGGCGGGGCTCTGATGCTGTGCAGATGAGGAAATTTGCACTGCTATAAAGACCTCTCCCTGTCAACTAAATGGCCAGTTGAGCTGCCATATGGTTGTGCTGACATTATCTCTGGGTAATTAATATGGCATCTCGCCTGGCATCTGGTGGCATTAATCTAGCTGGGAGCAGTTCATCTTACAATGTCAGCGCTGCTGCGGGCCCGACGTGAATTATCACTGCCCGATGGAACTGGGAGGCAGGGATGAAACAAAACAAAACACAGCAGGGCAAGATCTGTTGACTGTGTGGTATTGCATTTTCTTATAATAGAGATTGCCTTTTACTTTCATTTCTTGTTTATTTCGTTTGCGTGACTAATGTGAAAAGCTGTTCGCTCTTTGAACTGACTCCTTGGTAGTCCCATGTCATTATTGGAATGCTCATATGAGTGTGCTAATGTAATATTTTCAGTCACTCATTTTGTTGTGTTTAATTGCACTTAAGGTAAAATATTGCAGCCTGCTCTTGTTTTGTATTTTTCCTAATTATAAAAATCCATCCTATTATAATGTAGTTTTCATTATGATTATTATATTTATTTGTAGTAGTGGTAGTATTAATATAAGTAGTGATTGCAATTACAATACAGGGGTAATGTTCTGTGCTGTTTAATCTAAGACATTGAATTCCAACCTTTTGACATGTAATATATTGTCATCCATCTTGCATTCAGCACAGGTTGTGTCTAGTTTCAAGGAGGAGGGGATTTTTATTATTTTTTTTACCTCACATTATTTTTCAGGACTCTCTCGATGCCTCCTCCTTTGCTAATTTTTTACCTCATGGGTTCCTAATCCCCAGTTAAGAGCTGCTGATATGAGGTTTGTCCAGACAGATATTAGTTTTAGCAGCACATTTCTGAATGGAAACAAAACATCTCCCATAAGTTTCTAGAGATTTAAACACATTGATTTTGTGTGAGCAGTTATGGCATTGCACTTGCGTGGTGCAGAGCTGTCCATCAAAACGAACAGCCACTGGCTATTTTCAATTAAGAATAAGGTTGCTTTTCACGTACAAGGGGAAATCTTGTTTTGTTTTTTTAAACATGTTCGTGACCCCAGATAACCTCAGAAAGCATTAAATCTCTGGCTGGTTAGATGTAACCATTTTATCCTCCGTTTGCCTCAATCCAGTGGTTTTCTTCAGATGTAGAGCTCTCGTTCTCTGTTACCCCTGAAGCCTCATTTTAGCAGTCATTCCTCCCTCCTCCAGTTTGATCAATAAATAATTCTGTGGAGGTGTTTTAAATGAATTAGCAGTAGCGCAAACATTCCATCTTATTTTCTTTCTCACGTCGAAAACACAAGCAGTACGACACAGGGTGCCTTAGTAGATGCCAGACCCCTGTGTTTATTTTTCTCCTGTTATGTATCTGTGTTTTGAAGCACATGGGAGGAACTATACTGATAATGTGAGCTGAGAAAAGAGGATTTTAAGTGAGTTCTGTGCCTAGTTGGATAACAGGATACTCTGATTGAAAAGTGCATAGTGAACATTCACCTACAGGTATGTGTACGCGAAGTTGAGGTAAACATGAAACGTATCCAGCAGCAACAGGTTAAACACTAAAACCCTTAAGTTAACATGACAAATAAACAGCTCTTGGAATGGAAATCTGAGGAAATGTCAGGATGTAGAACAGACCACAGGGGATGAAAAACTCATAAAAGTAGTCCTAACTTAGACCAGGATTGTTTTCTTGCCAAATTGAAACTATTTGCATGTAACAAACAAAGATCATTTGCTAAGGGTGTGCAGAGTGATGTAATTCAGATGCAATGCACAATATGTAAACCACTTCAACAGAATGCTTATTTCCTCATTTCTGCATCTGTGTTGGCAGTTCTTAGGCTTCTGCTTAGCACCATGTGGTTGCTTTATTGCACAGTCAATTTAAATGTATAGTTCTCCAGGATGCAATGAAAGCTCGGAAATAGTTTACCATGTGAATATTGATGCCCTGAACATTTTCTGAAGATTTAGTTGGCGGAAATCCAGCCATTTTTCTTTTCACTGTTAAAAACAAATTTGTTTTCTTGATCATCTGTTGATGCAGTCATTATCATACTGAGGAGCATATGTCTAACCGTTTCTTTCAATGGCTGAGACTGAATGAGGTTAAGAGTCTGTCACTCTTTTGACTATAATATGCGGTAATTAGGAGATCCCTGATACTGTGGAAAGGCCCACAGTTTGTAAAGAAATCCACTGACATTAGTATTAAAACAAATTGATTTCTGTTCTGTTACTGACAATCAGTAATAATATAGATCTCATTTTATCTCTTCCCAGTATTACATATTCTTACAGCTTGTTCACTGATGTTTTTTTTTTTTGTTTTTTTTTTAACTTCTTCTTGAATTTTCTTTTTGTTGTTGTTGTGTTTTGGAAGAAACTTTGCATGGCATTCCAGATAGACAATAGTTACCCACAGGGGCTCTTTGTTAGCTCACATAGTGAACACAGGGTGAAGCCCTGAGATGTAAGGATATACCTTAACACCACATTAGAGACCTTTCTCAACCCATAAAAAATAAATTAAAGAAGTCATATATTTATTTATTCATTCGCTGTGAGATGCATCTCTCTGGTGACACCCCATAGAGGCGGAGGTAAAAAGGTGCTCTGCGACCTTTTCAGAAAGACTGCAGGCTGATATGTGATGAAGCCTGATTGCAGATGAGCAACAAACACTTGACAAAGCTAAAGAGCAGCAGGGACATTACTGTTTCTTTGATTTCTCACACCTTGTCCTGCCAACACAGGCGGGGTTGTTGTGACTGGTGTTTGTGGAGACTGTCAGTTAGATGGTGGGGAGATAGGAGAGCAACCAGTAGGATGGGTGCTGTTATGACTGACCGTTGAAGCTAATGTTGTTCACACCGGTGTACTGTGAGGCAAAGATAGTTCAAGGCAAGGAAATAAAGGAATGAACCTGGAAAACAAGCTGCTGACATTTGTGTACGTTGAACAACATAGTGATCTAAACTTTCAGCTGTGATGGTCATTCCTTCTAAACAGGACATGCCAAGAATGATTTCCCTACCGCTAATTTCCTGTAAGGAAGCCAACTGAAGTGGTCTGGTTCGACAGATCAAACCAGTGCATCCTGGAAAAGTGTCGGCACTTGTTTGAACTGCTGGCAATGGCTTAGTCCGGTTGAGTCGTGTCCAGGTCGTTTTTAATCGTCGCAATTCAAAATGTTTCTCCATAAGGCAGAGGCACTAAAAGGGTTAAAGTCAAAATCTGTGAAAAAGCTAATAACACAGCAAAGGCTTCTGAGAATAGTGGGATTTCTTTTAGCAGTGATGTGTCTGTTTTGACTGAGCTACTTGTAATGCTGTTTGTCATCAAAAAAATGAATTAATTACAGAGGTAATGTGAGGGTAAAAGAAGTTGTTTCTTTGCAAAAACCTTTGAGTGAGGGTATATTCACTGGCTTTTCGGGAGTTAAATCTCATGTTGCAGAATTGGATGTATTTTTTTCAAGCTTCTATTTCCAGATCAGGTATGAACACTCATTATCAAGGTGAATCACATTTAAGAGAGATAGAACTTAGAAGTCGTAGTATTTCAAGGCAGCAACTCAGAAGACACTCAGAATCGCACGTTATGGTGACTTTGGGATCATGTTTCTGTTATTACACCTCAAATTAAGACATCTACAATTAATACTGGTGCGCTAGGATACAGACACCTACATTTAGTCACTATTCTGCCCTCTGTATAGATAAAGTATATCTTGCTATAGATTGCTATTGACAAGAGCAAGCAGTAACAGAGGTTGAGGGCTGCGGTAATGGCCTGTGATTGAACACCTTGTGCTGAGGTCCCGCTGCTCTCTGCCTCATTAACTCTGGCAGGTCCTCTGTTCAGCACGCTGCATTGCAGGCCACAGTCAGGACGCATTTAACTCTCTCAACTACAGTCCAGGAAACTTGCATTCAGAAAGGATTTAAAGCAGCATAAGGACTTTAATGCTCATCTTGAGCAGTCTTTGAGTTATTACAAAGATCTCAGCTTGCTGCTAAACTTCCAATCCAGGAGCACCGACTGCTGCCATTTAGAATATCTGAGTGGCAGCACCTTCAGGTCTCTGGGGAGGTTTTCAGGCCTGTAGTTACATTTTACTGCTCATCAAAATCCATTTTAGTGAACTTTGGTCACTTCTCTCTAAGCCTTAGTATCCTCAATATGGCGCAATGATTCTCAAAGCTATCATCAAGACGCCTAGGAAGCATACAGTACTGAGATCCTTATGGTCCTTAACTGTGCTGCATTTTGTCAGTTCCACATTTAAATCAAATTTTGGCCACAATGGTGGAATTTGAAACTTGTAACTTAAAGTTTTGAGGCTTAATAGTTAGTCTCGAGCTGTTTTCACACATGCACTGCATTAAACAGTCTTTAACCTGCCAGATCCCTAATGCAAAGTCTGTGTCTATTTGTGTGACGTGAGACAAATGCAGCAAACTCTGGAGCGAACGAGTGGGCGCCATGTGTCCAGCATCCTTTACACACAAACCAGACAGCACCCTTGCCTAATCCAGAGTATTTCCAGTACTGGTCACATGTCTGAAGTGGTCTATCTCCTGTGGTGTGCTACATGTGAGAAAAGCCAACTTTGTATAGCGTCCTTGCTGGATTCTTCTGTTCAGTTCACCTGTCATAACAGTTTTGTTTGGTTTTTGCAGGTGGCAACTTTAACAGTTCCTTTGGAAATAAAAAAAAAAACAAGTCTTATATGTTTTTGAGGCTATTAATCCTGATAGATAATTTTATTTAATTTATTTAATTTTTTTGAGTAGGCGTGTGAGTGGGCGGTTACCTTGCTGCAGCATTGAAGCTGCAAAAAATGCCTGCCTCAATGGCTAGCATCTAGCCACAGGCCATTTCTCTGCTCCTCGCCCATCCGGCCACTGTCACCTCCCATCGGGGAGTATTCCTCTCCATTACCGGCCTCTGTCCATCCCCCACTTAAATAACAGCAGCCCTGCCACTCCAGGCCCATTAAGATACTGCCGGCACTGCTGCGGCCCCACACACAAACAACCACAAACTGCCCAAGCCTTTATAAATAGATGGCACGAGAAGTAGAGAGAGGATGGTTAAAGGAGGTAAATTATTCCAAAACAGCCAAACAGGACTGAGACTAAGAACCCTCCACCGCTCTGGCTGCACAGCTCCTCCTTTCAGGTGTCACTTTGGGCTGACTCAATTTTACACTGTAATGGACCTCCTGGGTCAACTACTTTTCTCCCACCTTTCTTTCCTTTTTTATCTCTCCACTGCTCTCTTCATCTATCAGCAGCTGACAACCCTTTTACTCACTTTACTGCAACACACAATTATTCCCTGTACTGAAGTTTGTACCACTTAATTTTGTCTAACAGTAATCAGAGTTAGCACTTTGCTACAAACTGTGCTTTGCAGACAAGAAGGGCAAATGATAGGAACAAGCAATTTCCTACATGGACTGCTGAAAATCATAGGTGGAACATATGGGATGTCACCTGTAGTTTTTGGAAAAAAGTCTTAAAGACTGGATTTGGATTTTTGCATTTTTTTTACTTGCTGGTCTCAGAAAAAACAGTTTTACACTGGGTTTGTTTCTATACTGGCTGGTTATCCGAGCCATTTGTTTCCACTAATTTTTTTTTTATTGCTATTATTATTATTATTATTATTCAAGTTCTTGTTGTGGAGCTAGTTGGACTTTTTTCTGCAATTAATTAAACGCAGGATGTAGGAAGTCTTCCAGCCTACAACGGTATACTGTAGGTTGTTTATCCTATGCTCTAATAAGATCCATAGAAGCATACCGATGACAGAAGATGCCACAGTGTGCAAAAATTACAGCAGGAAAAATACATGATTTCTTTCAGTGCTGTAGTTAACATTTGGTTAACAGTTAGGTGTAAGCACAAAACATATTTAGGCGAAGACCATGGTTTGGCTTAAAATAATTACTTTAAGGTTAGAGGTCTTGCATTGTACATATTTAGTACATGTACAGTACTAAATATGCAGTTATTATGCATGATTATAGAACGGTTGTGGTTAGAAGAAACAGCATTAACTATTGGTTTGAACTAAGCAACAAATATCGATCTCCTAGGTTAATGTTTATTACCTTATCAACTCATGTAGCCACCCCAACCTCCTCTCTGCAATATAACAGTATTCACTTCCTCCTTTGCTCCTGTCATAACTACTACAGGTAGTAAAGGGCTTTGTATCTTAAAATACATGGCAATGACATGTAAATGTGGGTTGTAATAAGGTGCTTCGGTCTTGGAAAAATGCCTGAAACATTACTTAAATGCAGCTCTTCGAGGCTCAAAAAAGTAAAAGCTGCATAAATATGTAGTCATTTTTGAGTATTTATTTGTGTGGTATTTAGAAAGCAGCATGTTTAAATGTCCATCAGTTCCTAGCGGTTTGTTTGAACTAACCACCTTTGTTCCAGTGCATTTTTGTCAGTATTCGTCACACTGACTCTTTGTTCTCCATGCCACCTTCTCAGCTAGATTGTGTTGCTTTGATAAAAGCAGTCACTGTCAGACCTCTTTTAAAGTTGATACACACTTGGTGACACATATTGTACACCATTTAACTTAATGTGCCACACCACTGTAACCGCCCTGACTTCAAAGTGGTGTTTTTCATGTGGTGCTCCACAGCTTTGTTTTTCTGTGTTTGTGTGAGTGTGTGTTGGTATCTGGGTTTCATATTTCCACCATGCCTTGGCCTAGACCTGAGGTCGGAGGTCTGCTGACCTTTTACATTCCAAAACCCTTTTTCCCTCTAATTTTCGATCTTTGGCCAAAGTCTCCAACCCACCCCACCCCACCCCCACGTCCACTATTCTCTCACTTTCTCTGACACCCATACCACCACTAGTGCATACGCCATTTTCTTCTTCCTCTTTAAACAAACAATTGCATGTTAATTTATATATTTAATGCAGCCATGAATGTTTTGATTGATCTGAAGTGGCCTAAAGGAAGAAGTATTCTGCTTATGCAAGATCATTGACTTAGCCAGACCTAAAATGGATAACAAACTAAGAAAGGAGGAGTGAGGTAGAAAGAGATGAGAAAAGAATACAAAGCTGGATTGTCAGTCAAAGCTATTAATGTACCCTGAGTCCTGAAGGGATTCTAAAAGCAATCAAACACATTCGGTGGCCTCTTCATTGATGAAGGCAGTGAGGAGAAAAAGACACAGGTGAGGAGGATCGAAAAAAAAGTGCAAACACGTTTAGCTGCAGTTACATGCAACTTTTAGTTTGCATTTGCACAAACTGGTACACTTTGACTTTTATTGGTCACCATTGTTTAGGAAACAGACACCTAATGTTCTGAGCTAAGGAAGACCTTTCAATAGCGGCTAATTTTCATGCAGCAAGTGATTAATAGAGCAAAAAAAAAAACTGCTTGTCCAGAGGGTTGAGCTGGAGAAAACTAAAGTTAAAAGCAGAAAGGTTGATTCTCAAGGTAGCATGAATATCCTTGGAAAAATTAATAGCAAAACATTGTATAGAAGCTGTCCTGAGTTGGTCAGCAGCACATTAGGAATCGTCCTCCAAGGAGCATGAATATAACTGACCTCACATGTTGGGCTGGAAGATTAGTACCTCAGGCTTTCAGTCATGAGTGCTCACCAAGGATCTAATGAAAACTCTACACTCCTGTAGACACACCTGATTCCATTCATGTACAAGAGAAAATGAGAAATAGAGACAGTCCTAAAGTCAGAAGGGGAAGGTTTGTCAATATTTATTTTTCTTCAGTGCATGCAGCAAAGTAAGATTTTTCTTTTCTTCCTCCATTTTTCTGCATCACCACCTTCTGCTACAAACCAAATCTCCTCTCTTTACCTGCTTTCCAGCAACTCTTTTCTATCCTTCCTGCTATCATCATTCTCCAGCAACACACTCTCCCGTTCATCCCCGTTCTTTACCGTGTAGAACAGCCGAGACAGTGATTGATCTGGTGTGGAGGCTGTCGTGGGCCCGCCTCCTTCTCCAGTGGTTATGAACATGAGGCGGGCTGCTCTTCATAGATTTTTAAATTAGTGTCAGCTTTGCCCCAAAGATGTGTTATTGACTGATGAAATAGAAACTGAGCTCCAAACACTCAGTCCTTCCCCAGAGTTTTCCCCAGCCTGGTAATTGAAAAAGTGTGAAGGGAGTGTGTTCAAAGGAGCGTGCAACTGTGTGCGTGTGTGTGTGTGTGTGTGTGTGTGTGTGTGTGTGTGTGTGTGTGTGTGTGTGTGTGTGTGTGTGTGTGTGTTCTACTGTGTGTGT
>VUQI01006311.1:41421-59631 GCA_015106735.1 Paratilapia polleni
CTCTTTATCTCTGCTGGAGAAAAATGCACAGTGCTCGCTAGAGTCAAGATTCGATTGAAGTATTGCATAGGAGATCTTTATCTTTCTACACACCCACCCTCAAACATGAGTATTGCGTGCAACTTTAATCCTATAAATACAGTATGCTTTATGTACACTTGTGAAGAACTATTTAGTCAAATTTGATGTGTCTGAGTTCTCAACATCATACCTGGTTTGTTATCCCACATCTTAATCACTGTAAGTATGCACGATCTTGTGTGATTTGTTTGAGAAGAGCTGGCTTTGGCTGTTACTATGAGTCTACATTGAAGTGCTGTTGAGTAGTTCCATAGTGACAGTGTTTGATTTTTCCTGGAATGAACACACACAAGTTAGATCTAACTTTTGTAATACAGGCAGCTATAAGGTTGTACTCATCGCATTAATTGCAATGATATGGAAACACAAAAAAGACGCAAAAAAACCAAGACAACAAACATGAGATAGTAAGATTCAAGTTTTAATAAATCAGTGGCATGTTATTAATGAGATGAAATCATGTTTGCCACGAATTAACCTGTGGGGTCTTTTGTTCTGCAGGATCGGACATGGCCATCTTTTGCCTGCTTTGTGGGAAGCGCTTCCAGACCCAGACAGCGTTGCAGCAGCACATGGAAGTCCACGCCGGCGTTCGCAGCTACATTTGTAGTGAATGCAACCGGACTTTCCCCAGCCATACTGCACTCAAGCGTCACCTACGCTCACACACAGGTCAGTGGAAGCAGTCATTATCCATCTTCGCTATGTTGATAAAGCTACGATATACTTTAAATCACTGAGGTGCGCCACAGGATATTATCTGTCTATTCATTTCCAGCCTCTTCTCTTGGTCTGGATTATAGTGATAGTCTTTGTGTCCACAGCACATTCTCAGTCTTGATATTGGGAAACCCGTATGTACCCAGACCAAATGGGATATGTAATCCTTTTGCTGTTTTTCTGTGTCCTAGGGTCCGCTCCGACTTTAATTCACAGTACCTCCAAAAGGGGGATTCTGGTAGACCTCATAATTTGATGTCTAAACCACCTCATAGCTACATGAGCGAGTAGTTCATATTTTGCATTTCTTGTGAAATCTGAACTACTTCCTGTATCCCTAATGCTAAGGCAACACACCCAGAGAAAAAAAAAACTTATGCTAGCCCCTTTAACTGCTAGCTGAGCGACAGTCACTTTCCAGAGCTTCTACCATACGGTAGATGTTAGAAGATCCAAGAGCCAAGAACTGTGTAATAATTTTTTGTAATTTTCAGCTCACTTTTAGGGCTTAAGCAGCACTCAAATCAAGCTCTTTTTACTTTACTTTCAGCAGCATGAAAATGCATAAGCAAAAACAACTCAAACCATTCAAAGTAAATTCATGGCATTGCCTCTTTGTAAGCTGTTGTTGAGTGATATGCTACCTCATGCTCAGAGTTTGCATTTAACTTTTTAAGGTTCTTCAAAAGTCCAAATGCTGCTGTGTGTTTACTTTAGGACTACTGGACTACTGTCCAGACCAAGTCTGCATAATAAGGGGGAGGAAAGAAACAGACTGTCCTGTCCTTTAGGGCAACAAACACGATGCGAAGCATAGTTTTTTCAGTTGCTGTTACGCTGAAACTTACACATATTCAGACACTTTAAGGGATCTACACCACATATAGGATGCCTGAATGGAAAGGTAAATCGACTGTATGGATGGTAACGGGCGCATCGCTCCCTTTATCAGATATCAGATTCTCTTATCAGTTAACCAGGAGCAGAGCACATGTATGCGGATAAACAAATGCTCAACTCAAATAATCTTAGTTAAATCTGGGATCTTCGACTGATGCTTCGAAGCTTGGACTTTCAGGGGGAAGTCTTAGTTATCACCCAAATATTGACTATTGGAGAAATAATTAGTAGAAATGAATACTGACAGAACAAATTATAGACACAGCTCATACAGATCCCAGATTCCCTTTTTATTTATCATACATGCCTACGTCTACTGCGCCTATAATTCAGTCCCAGTGGTTCTATAAAATCTGCATTTATCATTATTATTATTATTATTATTATTGTTATTACAGCTGATACTCTACTCATGTGGTGCATATTCTTTTTTTGTGTGTGTTTAATGGGGGACAGTAAGTCTGGTAATGTCCAGCAGTGCCCCCAAAATTCTGGTAATCTGAGTTAATTTTTAGTATACCACACAGTATAATTAATTCTCAAATAATGTGCAGAGTATAGAGTAATAGAATAGCTGAATTTGAAAAAAAATAAGTACAGCCACTGTAGGAAAAGTACAAGGGTTGTCATTGACAAATTTAGATAGGATACAAAGCAAGAAGGCATGTTTTATTTTAGCAAATTTGAGTGAATTATATTATCCCTTCCACGTTACACTGTTGCCTTTGCTCAGCTGAATAAACAGCATTAATTCAGGTCAACACAAAATGAATTCTGCAGCAGTCACAGAAAGCTTATTTACAGCAACTATTTTTTGTTGTTGCTATTGGGTTGTTTTTTTTTTTTTGTTTTTTGGGGGGTTTTTTTCTTCTTCTGTCAACTTGTAATTCTCTCAGTGCTGGCTCTCCACTGAGATGAGGCCAGGATGCTAATACATTTTTTCGAGGGAGCAGAGGTAGCCTGATGGATGCGGCTATTCAGAGTAAAGAGAGAAAAAAAAAACGAAAAAAAAAACGTAGCCATGACAGAATATGAACACATGGAAATGAATCCCATTTCACCGGCAAGGGATGGACGCTTTTTTCTTCCCCCTCTCTCTCTGTCTCTTAGCCAGCCGCCTGTCTGCGACCTTAAATAACAGTCTCACTGTCAGAGCCGATTTAGCTCACCGGCTCACGGATAAATATTTGAAACGAAAGGCAGTGAGATGAGAGCAGTCGGCCCTATTTACAAGTCAGGCGAATACACCATTAGTGTGTGATGGTGGTAGAAGCCGGGGGGTTGGGGGGGTTGGACGTGGCTGCTTGAGCCGCCTGTACAGTAGCGGTTGCACACATCTGTTCTATCTACCAGACATTGGAGGGGACACATGCAGCGTCTCTGATCCACCTGCCCACCCGGGCGACGCAAATGTCACCTCAGCTCGTCAGAGGAGCTGCAGATGAGACTTTGCAGCCTCCTGCCACTTTGAACCTCATCCCACTGTGGGCGTGTGTTAAATCACAATGAGCCAGCCGTGAAAGCAATCGTTTAAATATGATGCAGAGCCCTTTGTCAGGGGATTATAAAGTCAGCAAATCACACAGCCATCATAGGCGCCAGAAATAGGTCCTAATTTACCTTCCAAAAAAAAAAAAGTAGAGGCATGGTGTTCCTCTGCATTTACACTTTGATGTTAATAATCTCATTCACACTTTGCTTGGTAACGAGGCAAAAATAGTGCTTAAAAACAGACAGCTAGACAGCGTATCCACCTTAGAGAATCAGCCTTATAACTTTACCTTCATGTGATACAGAGACACGTGCACTCTCATCTACCAAAGGTCAGTCAAGTCAGTCAGAATTTTTTCTATTTTTTTTGATATTGTGTTACGTGCACCTTAAGTTATTAGTTGGCCCCTTTGTTTTGTATGTATGCATCAAACATGGAAAGTCCCATGAACAGGGGTGTGGGATTGGTTTCAGATGTGCAGAGGACACAGTGAGAGCTGTTATTCCTCAACAAAAAATAATATTGTGCCTTCCCTGACATCAATGCTGAAGCTAATAATTTTTTAATTTCATTATCAATCAATCAGTTGCTATATTAATAATGCACTAATTAACTTATTTTTACTTGCATCAAATTTGGGCCTTAACTAAAAAGCATTATCCATGCTGGTTTTGTTTTTGAGGGATTTTGGAGAATATCCCCTCCAAAAAGAAATATAGATTAAGTGAACATGCAGAGGGGTTGTGTCTGACAAGCTCTATAAATTAGAGGTTAGTACTGTCCGAATGTAGCCCTAGAGGCGAAACTGAAGTAATATAAACATGTAAATGTAAATAAATTCTGGCTTTTGAGTGAGTAAATCCAAACTGCAAGAAAACTTCCATATATTGGAAAGGAAGTCTTTAAACCATGGAAGCTTCTACAATGATATGCATTTACTTTATTTATTTATGTTAAGTTAGTGTAATGGAAACACCAATAAAAGATGAAATGAGAACCAACAATTCCCTCTATATAGTTTTAGTAATGGCATCAAAACCTTTCCAAAAGCAACATCATTAGTGCTGATAAATGGCATACACTGTCAAAGACAATTTTATCCATATTACTAAACCTAACATTGTGTAGTAATTGCAAACCAAATACTTTGAGAAATGAGGGTTTGGTGTCATATTTCCTCTGTATTCATAATGACTCATCAGATGCACTTTTAAATTTAAGATCCAAGACATGTGTCAAGTGCAACTTTTTGAATGATTGTTCAGCTCTGTATGTCTTCATTATTTAAAAAATTATTCTAAAAAACAGTCCAATTTTCAAATGAAAACACATCTTTCACTGTGAATAGGGTTTATATAAACTCCTAAGTTTAAAAAGCAGATAATCACAATCATTGTTGATTTCATTTTGTATTTTCATAGATCCATTATATTACATTACATTACATTATATATGTGGCATACTTGCATTATATATTGTAGCAGGACATCAGTGTCTCTTAAAGGTACACTATCCTAAAGGTAAAAAAGAACTGCCATGCTTCTTTTCATTACTTTTTTTTTTTTTACAGCATGTTGGTGAGATGATAGAGATGACCTGAGATGATCACATGCAAAGGCAGAAGGAAAACCTTTCACATGTCACCATTTTTGCATATTGTTTTGGTAGTTTGGGGAGGGGCAGTTAGTTATATGTCAAATTAAGTCAATAAATGAATTCATTCTCTGCCTGTTCCTTATTCTGATTTAGTGATGGTTGGCCTGTTTTTTGTTTTGTTTTTTTGTTGTTGTTTTTTTTTTTACTGGAGTTTTTCTTCGCACATTTAGCACTCTGCTTCACTCAAACTTGGAAAAATGTCTTTCCTCTCATCTGGACTTAAGGCAGACACTGAAACATGGAAAGTAATTGAAACAAAACACTGCAGGAGAAATGTTGATCCATATTATATTACCATAATAATGGCTTTTCAGTGGCAGACTTTGGTGTTGGTGTGACAGTTGTGTGGTAAATGTAGTTTGGATAAGGTGTCTTTGTTCCGGTGCGCACAGTTGTTTTCAGCACACAAATGTATCACACTGGTTCCTGGCAGGTATTTTCCCGGAAGCAGGAGTCAATTTTGACAAAAATCCCCAGTAAATACCAAAATCTCAATTCCTAGTATTCAACCTTAATTTTAATGGACAGACAGTGGCAGCTCATCTTCCATACAAAGCATCCTAGATATTACTTGGTTATTGGTTGACTCTCCATTCTGTTCTATCAGCTGACAACAGAAAGCAGCAAAAGCACTTTTATGGACATTCATTACGCGTGCTTCATTTTACCTGTCTGCAGCCTTATCTTTTGAACGCAGCCTTGCTGGTGTGGGCTCTGACACTGGATCACCGTTTAGGACGAGGAAGAAAAAACAGATTTAATGGTGTTTATTTCAGCATCTTAATCTTTCCATCTCTCGTTCCCTCCATCACTGTGTTTTCATTTTCCTCCATCCACCTGCAGTTTCATTACCTTCTCTTAACATCCTATTGCACATTCTAACTGCAATGTTGCCTATCTGTTTTATTCATTTTTATCTTTATATCATGCATGTAGTACAGTATAGGTTCAAGCACTCATGCACAAATACACAATGTTGGCTTATGAAAGTGGCAGTCATAGCAGCTGTGTTATTTCTCTTCCCTAGCACCACATACACACAGACATACACACTCTCTCTTTACAGACCAGACCTTCATTAATATTCTGTTGTTGTGCACTGTCTGTGTGTAAGTGTCTGTTTTTGTTTTTTTTTTCCTTTTTTTAAACTCTGGGCCAATTTGCTGTCTGCTGTGGTGGGGTGTTTTGTGTTCGCAGCTGTATTTGATAGTGCTACAGCCAGAGAGAGAGAGAGAGAGAGAGAGAGAGAGAGAGGACTGAATCGAATTTAGAGAGAGAGAGAATGAGGCAGTTCTGGTCCTGGCAGTGATGGAGCCTGGTGATTTACAGCCTCTTACCGTATATAATGAACACGCACCATGTGCCCATGGGCACAGGAACCCTCAGCAGTCCTTTGGGGTGTCAAAGGAGGTGATGAGGAGGGGTCAGGAGACGCAGGTGGTGATGCTCGGGGGCACCCTTGGGTTCAGTCACCATGCTGTGGTTCCACCTCACTTTGCCGGGTCCTCATCTGTCGCGTCCCTGCCATGTGGTCACACCAGAGAGAAAGAGAAATAACAAAAAAGGAAAACAAGGAAGGAAGGAGAAAAGAAATGGAGAGATGGAGGAAGTAATAGTAACAGATTTGGGATGGACAGAGGACATGTCCCCATTATTCTCCACCTCCCATGAGAATATCCTGACAAAATGAAGCCTTGTCTGCTCCTTTACATCCTCACAATGTGATTATAGAATTGTGTCTGATTTATAGAAAACTTTGCACTTTGGCGTCCCCGAGTGGCAATGGGAGATAACATGAATGATGAGCATCTAGCAACAGGGTGCTCGAGTAGGACTACAACCCCTCTGTATTTTAAACTATGGTTATTTTTCAGCCCCTGCTGATACCAGACATCCCTGTATCATTATTATTTACAGTGAGCCTCTAATCCTGAATATTATATATTTGCCATCTATTTGTTATATATAGCTGAGTGGTAGTAGCCAATGCTTCAGCTGGGCTAAGAAAGGCACCCTTACTACAGTGCAGTAACTGTAGCACTGATTTGAGTGATAGGGTATAGGAAGAGTAGCATTTTTTTTGCATTCTTGTCAACTATGGGGTTGTTTCCTTCTTGATTTGCTTGAGATAAAGTCATTTTAAATGGGTTCAACTGAAGCAATTTATATAAGCCAAATCTAGGCTTCAGAAAAAAGCTATAAAGCTATGGGAGAGGTCACAGACACCGAAGTCCAAATGTTTTATTGCGTGGTTTCAAATTTGTGCAAGTTGATTTTAATAGAATCCTAAAATGGAAGAAAAATAACCAGCACTAAACATACAGAGTACATATTGTGTAGGGTGTTTTTAATGACAGGTGCAGGAAACTTGTATTACAATGAGAAATAAAGCAAGGTCTTTCCTGCTAATGTAAGATTTTTGATGTTTGCCAACAACAGACATTAGCACATTAGCAGTACTTTAAACGTAAATAGCCCTACATAGAACTCCTTTGAGTATTAGCATCCCACTCGCTGGTCTGATCGGAGGCCCTAATTAAAGGCAGGTGAATCTGAGCTCAATTATTATTCTTGCAGCGTCGTGCAAGCCCACCGAGCTCTGTGATGGATTGTGATCTCTGCTGTGGTTGAAACGCTAGAAAGAGCACAATGTCTTACAGCGGGAGCCACTGATAACTTCATGCAGACAAATAAAGACTGTCACTTTTATTGATTTTTACCCAGCCCCCACCGCTGCCACCATATACACCCACATCCCCTGCTCCATCCCTGTCTCAGTTTTTATCCCTCCCCCTTTACCCCTCCATCCCCAGCCTTCTCTTTAATGGGAATGCATCCAACATCAGGAGGCATTGAAAATGTTTTCCTCCATAAAAGCATGCCATACCCAAAATGTAATCAGCATTTAATGAGTATCCAGGTTGCATTCCTTTTTCATCTGCTCTTTGTCTCTCCTCTTAAATAAACCAGTTACATGCATGCATACTGTATGTGCATACATAAAATCTTAAATAAAATATGCAGGATGGAAGTGAAATAGTCTCTTAACAGCGGGGCAGTGGTAGCAGCACATAACGAGAAATGCAATTTATTCTCTGGCACGTTGCTGCTTGGACAGGCAGATAATGAAAGGCATAGGTCACTGATGGTGACTTAAACCTGCAGCGGTGGAGTGAAATACATTAATAAATATCCACAACATTACTTGGATGGAGAGTGTAACACTGGGGGGGAAGCAAATGACGCAAGGAGCAGCTCCTCATCAAACACGGAAATACAATTAGTCTTTGGACTGCTGGTGAGAGGCTCCTGCAAATCATAATATCCCTGATCACTGACATCTGAATATGCATTACAGCAGCCCTGTGGGGACCTGTGCAGTGGCAGCATGAGGAGTACAATGTGATGCCCGTTATTTTTTCATTTGTGAAAGCATGCGTGCTGTACAACCACCAACAGCCTAACAGTGATGTCTCAGGAAGGAAATGTGATGCTATCTAAATACAAAGTAAGAAACACATTTGCCTAGTGTGGAAGGATGGAGCCGCAGGGTGGGGGCATTGATAGAAACCAGTCAACATGCTGCCAGTGGATGTCAAGATATGTCTATGACTTAATTTACATTTTTACTCACTGTCATTTAACCATGACTACAATACTATTTAACCAAACAAATATTTTGTTTTAGGACCTTGTTCACATGGCAGTGATGGAGGTTGTAGAGTAATTTTGACTGCTTCAGCTCCCTAAACTACACAAGTTAAAGCCATATACTTAAAAAAAGAATTCTCCACTTGAACCATAGAGCATTTCTGGCCGTAAAGTGCCATCACTATACGACTGTTTGAAGAACCAACATCTCATTATCAAAGTGTGGCCTACTAGAGACATGGATGGTGGCTTTTTTTTTTTCTTTGCATTCTCCCAACTTTATTTCATTTAGAGCAAAATCATGCTCCAAATTAACTAAATGAAATAACCTATAGCAATAACAGTGTTTCCTTAAATACCCATGACTTACAGCAGCATGTCAGCATCATTTTGCCTGCCATTTCAACTATTTTTGACCAGTTAGACCTTGTTAGACTTATGGCCAACAAGAAGTGAAGAAAATGTTGAATTTGGAGCTGTTGGATGAAACGCATATATATCCAAGGATAACAGATTCTGTGATGACAAACTCACTTCATTATTCTAGGTTTACCACATTAGTCAGGTTATCCATTAGTGCATTGTGACACTGGCTCTGCATGGTCAATAATACATCCCATGGCTGGTGAGCAGCCATGACAGGCTACAATTATTTAAGACTTTACACAAAGCAAAGCAACAGTGCAGGTGATTTGTAGACAAAGACAAAAGATGGGTTATATTTGTCTGCTGTTATTAAAGCCTTTATGTGGGTACGCATTAGAAGATAATGCATGCTGTTCTTGCATTGTGCACAACCCCGGCAAAATAATCAGATAAAGTAAAACATTTTGTAATGTGGCTTCCTTCACAGTAGCATGCTAATTTTTTTTGAAGGTGCAAAGCAGGTTCACACTGTTGATGTTCTTCTTTGTCACAATAACTTGAGTGATACGTACATGTACATGTAAATAAAGACAAAGCTTAAGCTTCTTGCTTCTGTCCTTTGTACTCACTTGTCTGTTAACTGCACCCTTCAATCTATATTTTCACGAGTTCACGAGCTAAAGTGTGGTCTTTAGCCTTTTCATGACAGAGTCTCGTCAACATTTTGTGTAAATGTATCTTTTTCTTTCCACATTTTTAGCAGGGGACCACCCATTTGAGTGTGAATTCTGCGGGAGCTGCTTCCGAGATGAGAGCACGCTGAAGGGCCACAAGCGCATCCACACTGGGGAGAAGCCCTATGAATGTAACGGCTGTGGGAAGAAGTTCAGCCTCAAGCACCAGCTGGAAACCCACTACCGTGTGCACACAGGTACTGCAGTCAGAATAAGTAGAGACCTACTGATACTGGATTTTTGGGGCTGATAGTCGTTTCAACAAAGTAAAATATTCAGATATAAATATATCAGAAAATATTCTTTATATGTACAGTGCTTGGAAATTTATTAGACCACCACCCAATGTAAGGTTTATGCCACAGCTGCCTTAAATTAACAGTATTGGTAATTACCAAAATCATTTTTTATGTTTCTGTAATGGTTAATCCACCAGTATGTCCAAGATCTTTAATCAAATTTATATTTTTAATGCTAAAATATAATTATTGTTGTTAACCATGAATTTTCAAATTTACTGTTTCACAAAAAGCAGAAAAAAAATAGTAAAGCACGTTATTATTTTTTGGTTAAGATGCTAAATTACAGTTATTTACTTGCATTGGAGTCTGAGCCAGTCTGCTGGACAAACTATTTCTCCGTTATAAAAAAAAAATAATAATAAAATAAAATAAATAACTCAGACAGCACAAGCTGATACCAGTATATATCAGCCAATAATATGAGCCAAATGATGTATCAATCAGTTCTATAAATTAGTCTTACTGACAATGATAATAATCAAAGTATTATAAACTCTTTATTCTCTCTCAGTTTTATGTTGTTTGTCTTAAAAGCAAATTAGAAACATCACAAAAACAACAACTTGTGGTTTCAAAGCAAGAAATTATATTTCCACTGCTTATTCATCTGCTTAGAACTTCTTGTTCACCACCTCCAGCTGTGATTTTTCCATATATAGTCAGTGAGCAAAGGTTTTGGTGTCCGTAGAGGCCCAGTGACCCCAAACCTGGCAACCACACTGCAAAACCAAGACTCTGGGAAACTGGGATCTTCATTGCCAAAAATAGTTTCTCTTTGTAAGATGCTGGGTCGTTCCAGATTCAGTAGGTTAATAAATTATTTTTGCAGGTGATAGCAGTTTTATTTCCATACTTCAGACATAGCCAGATTAGCCTTTTACACCCGCTTTTCAGTCTTTTTCTAAGCTAAGTTAGCAACTTCCTGACTTCAACAGTCTTCTCATCTCACTTGTAGAAAGAGCATGAACTGTAGCAATGAGATGTTTGAAAACATATGGTGCATGATAGGGAGCCTGTTTCAGGACTCTCTTGTAAGAAATCCAAGTTGCAAGGCACAGACAGAACCAGATGAATATCTCTGTTGCTGTGATACAGTAGATGAATGTCTCAGAAGACTTTGTATTGATCTTAGTATATTTAGAGCCCCATAAAGATGTTGACACAGTGATAAGCTAGGTGCCCTGGAGAGTGAGTGCATGCTACGTACCAGACTGAGTGAGGATACCATAAGTGCTCACCAGGATGGCACACAGCCAGAGGTTTATGCTTCCTCACCATCTCTTTTTCTCAAACACACACAGCAGCACCCTCCCATCTCCCATTCAATAAACCAGCTGTTAAGCCACACTATCAAGGCAGCCTGTCCAATAATTGGCTTCCCCCTCGTCCACCCTTTCGCCTTTTGTGTGGGGGAGGGGGGCTTTGCGTTAAGCTGGAGAGCAACAGCAGATAACAAGAGCAAGTGACAAGCTCACAGTCAAAGGCCACCTCGCACAAAAGGGAGCTGCTTGATGAATCATCGACATTGGCAACCTAACCCCTCCCCAACCTGTCCTCTCCACACATTCCAAATGCCAATGGCAGATCAATACCTGAGCCCTATTTGCAATTCATTATTAGCTGGTTATTTGAGGCGACCCTGTTTACAGTTTGCTTATCAATATCAACATCATGCAGGTGTCCACACTGCTGCAAAGAAACGCGGGGCCTGCAGCACTGTATTTATGCTTATTGGCTAAATGGAAGCATAACCCGGCCCCTGTGGAGGTCAAGGTTAACCAGGGCTTCAAAAGAGCAGACTGACCGGGCAGCGGAGGCACGAAGTCAGACATTTTGCAGCACACATGCGCAAGAATCTAGCTGAAAGGTGACAGCAAGCACTGGGCCAGATCACTTCCGACAGCTCATTTCAAATGCCATTGGTAAAGGTCAGCATTTACATGTCTAATTTGCGTCTGGCGGCTTGAGCGCTGGTGGATTATTCCCTGCCATCACTCAAATCATTAGCACATTTAGGCTGGCCGTTGTTGCTGAATTGAAATGTGCCTCTTGAATATAGCAGCCCCCACAGCAAGAAAGCAGGGTTGCACTTTGATTTAGGACGCTTGCAGGAGTTCTCTCTGTCAGGAGCTGTATTTTCTTGTAATTTACCATAGAATAGTTGATTACCTTATTCTATAAAAGTAACAGTGCCTGGAATTTTTGCTTATTTAGATTTTACTGGGTGGTCCTTATCACAGGTATACAGATTTGTTTTTGTATTCATTCAAATGATAAATTATGTTTCTTACAACACTCTAGTTCTCTAATTTTGGCAGTTTTGACCATATTTCTATTAGTTATGATAACATTATACTCACTCTAGTAATTGCTAAGAAATGGAAACACAGTGGCATCACTACAACCAGTATTTCTATCCTGGTCTATTTGCATATGTCTTTGGTATTTGAAACAATCTGAGCTTGGATTTTGCAGTTTTCACAAGGAGCTGTAAGGAAAGTAGGCACTGAACATTAAAAAAGCCAAGTCAAATCATCCTCTACGTAGACTTAGAAATTTCTGCAGTCACATTTGATACTTGTGCATTTGTTTAAATAGCAGGACATCTCCTTTTCTTTTACCTCTGATGACAGCCTGATGTGGGAGGAAAAAAAGCCTTGAGCCTTTCCAAAATCCCTTTACACTAGGGTCTTTTTAATAAAATATTGACATGCAAGGAGTTTATTAACCCCTTAACCATAAGAATAATTAGTAAACAGAGTCATCATGTGTACCGCTGCTGTGAAGGGATATTTTGACTGGACCTGACTGATGCTGTGTTGACACTATTGCTCAGTGGTGAGCAAACTGCACTAATGTCCATCAAGCTTTTCTTCTTCTTTCTCTTTGGATTTGTGCCAATTATTGAAGGCAGTTTGAATGACTTTAAAGAATTACTGCCATCTTTTACTGCTACACACTGCTGTTTGGAAGACATTTGGGATTTCACCTCTGGGTTTTGACTCGTCGCTTTTTGTATGCACTGTTCAATTATCGTAACAACATCTTGTTGTGGGCCAACAGGAAAAAATCAACAGTCTCTGAATAAGTGGTGATGGGATATTCTTACCTCCCATAGTTCTGACTTAAAGACTTCAAATTCAACTTTTACTTTCTTTGTACAAAAGATGCCAATCTTAACTGTCAGTAGATTTGGTTTGATTACAACATTGGTCTTATTGTTGTCTGAAGAAGCAAGAAACACCAGCAGTCATATGACAATACAGACAGAGAACAAGGCATGCCATACTTCAAGTATAGAGTTAGCTTAGGCAGGCTTTAAATCAGTTGATGTCAGTGCCAAACCACATCAGCTGATGGCTCATCTGATAAGCAAATCTCAAATAGGGCTAGCTCTTTAGCCTGCCCACAGTTTCTGCACTACTACAACCTCCTCCTCCAGGTAACGGCTAACCTGTGGTTTGCTTGCTGTTTTTGTTTTTGTCTGACTGCTTGTGTTTCTTGGACAAAGTTATAGCAATGTTGCCCCTGTGTTGCTGTTTCCATGATTTCTGAAGTGAAAATTACTATCGGACTGGATACTCATTTGCAACAGTATTGATACCAACAGTGCCGTCTTCACCTCCTCCAGTTGACACATTTGCCTCCTCCCCTCGCTAGCTGCTGAACACATGAACAGTAGCTGATGTTCACAACACCAAACAACACTTTATGAGGACTTTTGAGAAGTCTGTAAAGCTCCCGTTTCAACAACACTGAATTATTAAACAGTTATCATAAATGTTAACCTGGCTGCCGCACACATTAACGTTAGCCATTTAACTATTAAGTATTACCCGACCAACCACGGCCAGTATAAAAGACAGACGTAACTACTGCAATGTCACCTGCTGGTTTCTGAAGTCCCATTTTGAACCCTCAAGTTGGCTGTTTCCACTGTCGCCATCTTGGTTGCAGAAAACCTGTGACGAGGAAGGACAGGTCTCACTGTGAAACTGCACGCTCATTGGCTAATGACTTGTGATTGACAACTCGTAAGCCCATGAGTGTGTGGTTTCATACCACAGATAGCCCTCTATTTTGAAACATGGTATAACAAAGATTTACCAAACAAGTGAGCCCATAAACTCAGCAGGAAAATGTTTACAGAGGTCAAGTCAGAAAGCCGCTTTCCCATAGACTTCTATAGGACTGGAAGTCTTATTGCAACCACAGCTATCACTATCTGGTGGCCTTCAGATAGAATGCAGGTTTTTAGGCACTTCTGCATTGGCCTCCTTTTTCCAACCTAGAAGCTACGTCCGCGTTTTTTACAGTCTATGATAGCAACATTATACGTCCATTAAGTTATCATTAAGGTAGCGGCTAGCACCTGTGGCTAATAATAAAATAATAATGTGGGAGCTAGGCAGCAAACATCATCAGTCCTGCCCATCTGTAACATTAATTTAGCAGGATAACACAATTATTTGTGTCATGTTTCTCTTAAAACCTTAGATTGAGGCAGAGAAAAGTCTACCAGCAACTAGACAGAAACAGTGACAGCCTACCTTACCAACTCTATTTGACCATGAAATATGGAGCCAAGTCACCAGAAGCACAGCACTACCTCACACAACCTATTATTTTTTTGTCTTTTTTTTCCCCATGTGGTTTATTCCATGGTATTGAGTATTGTGTATTTTCCTGGGTATCCGCATCGAGTTTGAAATTCTAGTATCGTGACAACCCTACTACAGAAAGCATCATAAATGCTATGTACCATTGCCAAAACTACAAAATATATAACCCACATTGTAATAAATACTATTGGCTGTAAATTGCTGCTCAAAAAAACGAAGACGTAAACTGTGTTATTGTCCAAAAATAGTCCAAATAACTCCAAAAACAGTTAATTACTTGTAAGGACATTTGCATTTATCACAGTTTTTTAAGGTTCTGCATTTTGAACAGCAAGGATTCTTCTCATTGTTTTATATGAAGTTGATATGTTTCAAGGCAAAGAAGCAAAAGCTGATTTACTGACCAGCAACATCTCGCAGACTAGTACAGCTTTTCCTTCTCTTTAACAGAGTTCAGTACTAAATGCCTTTAGTTCCTGTTTAACATCACATTTAACACTGTGGCTAACACTGTTTTCTTCAACCCTACCCTATCATCCTTAGGTGAGAAGCCATTCGAGTGCAAGCTGTGCCACCAGCGATCCAGGGACTACTCGGCCATGATCAAGCACCTGCGCACCCACAATGGCGCCTCGCCCTACCAATGCACCATCTGCCTGGAGTATTGCCCCAGCCTGTCAGCCATGCAGAAGCACATGAAAGGCCACAAGCCAGAAGACATCCCCCCAGACTGGCGTATAGAGAAGACCTACCTGTACCTCTGCTATGTCTGAGACCAGGAAAGTGAATGAAGAGGGTAGGGGACAGGTTGAGAGGTAAGGGGAATGTAACAGAGCGGATAGGAGGCATGAGTGTTGACGATTGAGGAATGTCAACGACAAGTGACTCGAAAGCAAGAGGGTTTGTTTTCTATTTTTGTTTTCGTGCAAAGGCGGCAACGAGCGATAAAAGGGTGGTGATGGTGGGGCAAAAAATGCTAAGAAGAGGAAGTCTTGGACACGGAGAGCGATTCTCCACCATTGTTCGGATTCACCGGGTCATTCACTACATCTGCAACTGTGTTGTTGTTTCAGGTCATTTCATGCAGCGTCATAAAGCAAGCAAGCTGCAAGGGAGTGACTTCTTGGATGCTGCTGCCACAGTGTTGAGAAAGCAGATTCTCAAGGGCTATCTGAACCTGCACATCCATGCTATCAGGAACCTTCACTCCGTTTTGAGTTCTCGTTTGCCCAAAAAGTGGAAAGGCCTTTTTTTTTTTGTTTGTTTGTTCTTCAGTGGTATCTTGCGTTTTTACCTTCATACTGCTCAGTCATGCTAGTTGGGATTACACAAAAAAAAAATCTATATTCTATTCAAAGTATTACCACAAACCTATATCTTTCTGGTTATGAACTACATTAAAAAATATCTTGGAGGAGGATTGAGACGTGTTATCTAACATGCAGACATCCCGAATTGAAGAAATTAATGCTCCAGAATAAATGAGCAGCTTTTGGGGAACATATGTTTTGTCACCTTTCTTCTTCTATGCGTGAGCAGTTCTCGCAGAAATCTGCCAATTTAACCTGTCCGTAACCTGAAAACCATCAGATCCCAGCGGTGGCAGTGAGATAGCCCCTGAGAATCCGAAGCAGAGCCAGTAGGCTTATGCAGTACATGAAAACAGTTGAACTGGACGAGTGGAAGCATTAATTTAATGCTGCAAACCAAGCACCCATTTGGTTGTGAGTGGGGAAAATGCTAGCGCTGCTCTTTGTTGGAAGTCTCGAAAGTTTTCTCAGTAGTCTTCCTCGTTCTGCATCTCTGTCAGATGAGGGCTGGAGAAGATTGACTCACAACTGGCCACTCACGGTTCTCCCCAGAGAGCCACAGGCTAACTTGCGTTACTTTTTCGTCATATATACATATATATATATTTTATTTTGTTTTTGCTCTGCATCATAGTTTATTATGGCTTGATTGCACAAGTAAAACAAACTACGACAACAGTCTCTGTTTGATGTCAGCAAGGTATATATTTTTTCATCAAATCATAACTCGCTATTACAGTATTTCACATTAAACCCTGCCTATTCACCTATTCAGCAATAGATAACTGGACTGCTTTTATCCATGTACATTTAACCAGATGGCTATCATCTTCTCACACTAACAATAAACTACATAAACTGACTGACACATAACCCATAACACTTTAACTGCAAAAGATCTGTCCATTGACCAGAGTGATTTGAAAACAAAATGGTGGAAAACGAATTGGGGGAAAGGTTGCTGTCCGTGGGAGTCCTGTGACTTTAACTGCTAGTTGTGAATGTTGAGAATGCCTTAGCTGCACGCCTTAGCATTAGTGCATAGGTGGTGTGGCAGCTTGAAGACTGTTATATGGCATCGAGACATGAATGTGAACGCCTGTAAGCCCGGTTCATGCTACCATATAAACATACATACTGTAGCAGGTTAATGCTGCCTTTCATTCAATGATTCCCACGTTGGAGGTTCTAAATATTTTCCAGCGGGTCACACTGGAAGATTTTCTGCATCCAACATTAACAGCATGCATTTCTTACATTCCAGCAGGCAAGTCGTGCTGGGCTGCACACCTCCTCAGTGCCCAGAAGCCCCAGGTCACTGTGTGAAAGTAGGGTTTATTTCGGAATATGCACCACCTGAGTACTTGCAGGTCCTGCATTATGTTACAGATGATGTGTTCAGATGATGCATATTCACAAATGTAGTTGCACTGATTTGAATTACCACTGGGGCTTTTGGCAAAATATAACTAAAAGGATGTGTGTTGTCTACTGTGTGTGTTGGATATTTGTTTACAACACAGCACAGAGAAGGGGGGTAAAAGCTGTTAAGCAGGCATTGTAGTTCATGTTATGCTGCAATGCTGACCTTACTTCTCTTGGGAAAAACATAAGCTGAAAAAACTCCTGCTCCAAAATCTTCTCTGAGTGGGAGGTGGAAAACTAGTTTTCCTACATCTTTGAAATGCAGCATTAGACCTTTATGGTATATGCAGTCAGGTATTATGGTTGAACCTAGGGGGTTTTGATGAATATCAACGCATGTCACAGCATTATCTGGTTGATCACATATCCAAACACCAGGTGGAAAAAGGGGGAGATCACTGATTTGACGAGACACAGCCCAGCAGCTTAGGGGGCGACCAGTAAGATGACAGAATAAATCAACTCTTTCTCTGTGGTTTTGTCCCTGCACTTCGTCTCTCTTGTCTCCTTTTGTTGTTGTTTTTGTTATTTACCTTGAGTTTGATCTCAACACATTGTACTTGAATTACCTCGTTTTTGTGACCTCATGTTCCTTGTGTATTTTAATTTTCCCTTTTGTTTCATTTGTTTTTTGTTGGGGTTTTTTTGTTTGTTTGTTTTTTTGTTCTTGCGCATATGTCAGAAAGATGCATTGCAAATACGATGAAGCAGTGCGTACGCAGAAAAATTAAGTGCCACGGTGAAGAGATTTGTTTGTTTTTCTAATGTTGCGTTTTTCTTTGTGCATTACTTGTTACCAAACTTGGTATTATTAACCCTGCTTGTTAAAGAGCCGGAAGGTTTGGTCATTTGTTATAAAAGCTACCTCTAAGTTGTTTTCTCTTTTTTTTTTTTTTTTTTTTTTTTTTAAAAACAAAATTTTTTTTTTTTTTTTTTTCCTATTTATTTATT
>VUQI01006315.1:4947-29944 GCA_015106735.1 Paratilapia polleni
TAATTTAGCCTCATGCTGTTAAAGGAAATGATTCTTGGAGCTTCTTCAGTATAACTCATGATATAATACACAGAGGCTAGAAGGTTGATATTGCATGTAAAAATACATCCTGTACACATACAGTTTTTATTTGTTTATTGCAAGGCATCATCTCTGTGCTGTCTGAGTTCTGTTTACTTCATCAAAAATCATTTTTTATGTAGAAAGCTTCTTTTCTTCTTTCTGTGTGCAGGATAGTGTGCAGGAGCCATCACTACTTGCAGGTTTCAGCTGAGGATGTGCTTTTGCTGGCTTTTGGCATTGCCCAGAAAGAATAAGGGGAGATATGAAGCAAATGAAGCCATGAATAACTAATAAGGAAACATTGCTAATGCTGTGCTATGTTTATCTGCGGCACAGAGTTGCATGAAAGATTCAGAGAGGAGTCAGGCAATTAAATAGCACTTAGGTAAACAGCTTTCAATTACATTAAACTGGCTTCATTGGCGGTAATGCTTTCTTAACTTTACCATGTCCTTTTCTGGCCAATGTACAGCCTGCCATCTGATTATGTCCTGGGTCAATAACACTACTAAGAGAGATTTTTCATGGGTGTCAATGAGGCATTGGCTTGACTTGCGCCGTTTTCTAGCCCAGTGACTGGTTACAGCTGAAGGTTCATGCACAGCAGAGTCTCTGACACGGTGAGGCAGCCATGTATGGAGGTTTGGGAAAAACCTGCTGCAAGCCACCAGGGCTTTCCAGTACTGACAGATGGCAGCGAGCTGCTCCACAGAAAAAGCAGCAGGGTGAGGTTGAAGAGTTGGAAGCTGCTGGACATTGGCATACTCCATCCACCGTCCTCATCTCCATATCATGATTCAGCATTAATCAGGGGGTGACGTGTATTTACCATGTGCCAAACAAAGTCAGCTGCTGGGCCATTTGTTAACTTGTTGTCATTTATACAATATGCGTGTCTGTGTGTCTGTTTGTTTCTTCACATATGTCGGAGGATAGTCCAGAACAACAAAAGAACTGTGGCCCTGTGTTCAGACTCATGCTAGGTGAACTGTAAGGTGCCAGAGAACCACATGAGAATTATATAACGCAGACTACTGCACAGCGAAACAGCTCGTGCTGGGAGATGTGCCACTGCATTGTGCCGTATCTCCCGTCCTCTCATCCGGTCCTTATCACTAAAGCACATTCATTTTTGGAGGCAGAGAGCATGCATTTTACAATCCAGTCTCTCCACTTCTTGTAAAAGCAATCTGTAAAGCATGATATGATGTGTAAAATTTGAAAGTAATAAATCTAGTGTTTAGCAGTAATAAAATGCAGGATGGAACAAGTTCCACTGGATCATCAGTTTTGATTGTGCGAGTGCATTAAACCGCTTTATGCCAAGCATTCATCTACTGGTGGAGAAAGTTTTAAGTGATCCATTTTGATAGTGTTTTTTTTTTTTCAACAAATTATTCTAGACCACATTGTTATTCATTCTATACTCAATATGCTTACAGAGTTTGATAAGAAAATATCTACTCCATAATGGTGTCCTTGCAAAAGAAGAACGGTTTTGAGTGGCGACAACCATAATACTTTACAGGTGATCTTCATTCCTCGCTGACAATATCAATGTGTCAAGTCTGGCAGATCTTGACAGGGCAGACAATTGGAGGAGTGATGTTGGCACAAAGTTTGAGACCAAAGACTGTTCTTTAAATGGAATCACAGAAATCCACAGATAAAGTGTTTACAGGGCGAGAGGCGATCTCACTTGATGATTCCTGTGTGACGGGACAAAACGCAATATCTGAAACCCTGCTTCCATTAAGGCAAGGCCAGCGGGACGTTCTCCGGTGTCATTTCTCAAATGGTTTTGTCAGGTCTGTCACGCAGACTCCTGTTTAATTGCTGTGCATCACTTTTTGGGGACAACTTGGCAAGGAAAGAAATCAGTGTTCCCTCCTGCTTCAGCCCCATGCACAACTCTGAGTAAAGCCTAATTTAGTACAATTAAAGATACTGAAACATGTATTCTTTTGACAATAACAGAACAGTAAGAATGCTTCAGACTGGGTCAGCCTTTGAAATATAAATTATTAAAACATCTTCACTGTTCTATCCAGCTGATTTGTTTGATAGTAATTCACCCACCACGTTGTGCTCTTTTTGTGGCTGTTGTGCATTCTTGTGGCAGACAGGGGAAAATGAAAATGAGAAAGGTAGAGTGAGGCAAAACTGACAGATGGACAGAATAAAGGGAGGAAGAGATGGGTCCACAGTAAACAATACTCATTCTATAATTAAGTGACCTGACGGCAATTAGGAGCATCATGTGGGGAAAATTGTTTTTGTGGTTTGACGCACTGAACCGTGTATTTGATCCCACAGTCTCTTCTCCCGCTATCTAGAACCCTCTCAATCCGTTACTCTTTATTCACTTCAAGTTTCACATCATCACCTCAGTGCGGGGCTGACAGTTACTGAGGAGGTAATCTGATTGCAGTGTAACAATAGCTAATGCAAGAAAATGGGAATCAGCTTCAACGCAGCCTTGGCCTTTGCGTCATCTGGCTCTGCTTGTGGCAGTGACATAGTCCTGGCAGTGGGGTGATTAATGTGATAGGTGGAATTTGTCTCGTTATGTTGACACCGGCTAATAAATGCCTTGTAAACAGCCAGTCACAGCTGTTAATGCATCATCATAATCCAGGATTAGGAGGTGCCAGGCATGGCCAATAAATGCAATTAGGCACTGACAAAATTAATTCGCCCATACTCTGACTTTCCTGTGCCCTGTCCATTCTGAGGGAAATTCAAGTGTGTCGTGCAATTCTTCACAGGGGATAAACGCGCTGAAAATCTCCCCATTAAATAAAGAATATCGAACTCAATTTGTGTTCGCTACAATAAATAATTTGTGGAATATCAACTCCACAAGTAAGATTGAAATGAAAGCAAATATCTCTGCTTTGCTCCTCTAATCTGTTTGGAATCACCAACAGGAGAGCCGGCGTGGAGGTACCCGATGTGAACGAAAATGTGAAAAATGTTAAAATAGTTGAAACTCATCATGCAAATGCTGTATTTCATTCTTACATTCCAGTGTCTCTCTGAAGAAAGAGAAGACAGGTGACTTTTAAATGTGACTGGTCGTTAGAGAGGTCACCATGGCAGCCATTAACTTCCTGTCACTCATCTCCGTCATGCCTCATTGCTGAAAGTTGTGATGCATTTCTTCATGTTTTTACTCATGCAGCTTATTTTTAGCACCTGGGCACTTTGGTGCAATGTTTTTCTAAAGATTTTAAAAGACAACCCCCACCTTCCCCAGCACCGTTCAGCTCGTCTTATTACCAAAGTGATGGTCAATTGAGATGATCAATTTGCATAATGGAGCATTAAATTGGGCCCATCACACCCACCTCTCGGCAGCTTGCTACCATGGAGGACTCACTGAAAATGGCAATTGCTCCTGAACAGGGGACATGTATCCTCCATGCTGGAGTATCTTTGCAGGCACAAGCATTTGGCTGGTGTATAAAAGCACCAGCCACTGAATAATGTAGGCTCTTATTCATGAGTAATCTGTTACCAGACTGAAAAGCTCTTGCTAAAGGTGAGCTCAAGAATGAGAGAGAATATTTAAGTTAAAACGTTAAAGCAGAATCAAAACTTGGATTTAAAATTTTCTCTCACTTTTTCCTTTGCCACGTTCCCTTTTTTTTATGCCTTTTATTAGCTGCTTTGATACAAGACAAAACCTCTCATTACATTTTCCTTTTACAATAAAAATCCAGCTTAAAATTCTTTTTTGAAAAAGGAACATTTTCATCAGTGTCAAAAATAATTCCAGCCTCTGTGCTCATGTGTCCACATTAGCTTAACAACAGGTTTAATTCCTCACAGTGACCAGTGGTCTTTTCTTAGACGCAGAGCAGATCGTTTTGATTAACACCCACCAAGGAAATTTAAGACTGTTATCACAGGCAGATTAGCTGAGCGTTTTAGAAGCATGTCAGCGCCTAAGGACCTGTGACAAATTGCATCCAAGGAGCTGCTCGGATCTGAGGCCGACGGACTGTGATTGATGTGTGTGCTGTGTGAGTGGCAGGGAAGAATGAGATAGAGCCGTCATGGCCTTCCCCTCCACCATGTTGCCTTTGTTTGAGGGGTTTTCTCTAGGGGTAGCGCTGTCCAGAGAACAATACGGCAGAAGCTCCTTGGTTTACAGGTTTTGTTAACTGGCCATTTGTAAGTGCCCATTTGGCACGCTGAGATTTGGTAGCTGGCAGTTAACGCAAATTTCATGAAACTGACTGCTCCACTAAAATGGTCTCTGATGTTTACATACTATCACACGCACGATTTTCTGAAATCATTTGATATAAGAATATATCATACTACATTTATCACACTGGAGAGGGCATCTGGCATACAAGTGATTTACTCATGTCATGAATACTAACTGGGAAACTTTAATTCCCATGTGTGAGTGCTACCTTTTTCTGCCACAGGCAGCCTGCTGGGCTGCTGGCAGCCTATCAGCTGTGACCTGACAGATGATTGACATTAAAGAACTAAGGGATTCAGAGGTAGTTGTGGGCAATGATCTGATGTGTTTTTATGAAGCTTTTGACAGATATTTTTGTGACACTGCTATTGGATGAAAAGAGTCTGCGGAATGTAATTTGGCATTTTGACAAGAAGTTTTCTCAGAGAAGCCAACTGGGGACATGCTAATTAAAATATTTACAAATAAACTGCTCTCCAAAATGAGCTTCTCAAAAGATTTTTGGCACCCTTTGATTGACACATTGTGACCGTGACTGGAAATATGGAGTATTTAAAAATGAAAATGATAAACCTGAATTTAGTGGGTTTAGTGAGATTTTTATTACACATCTGAGAAAAGTTGAAAACTTCTAGCTATTCATTTATGAAATAAATAACTGCACGGCATGAGTTTGTATGACTCTACATGTGCATGCTCTTGCATGTGGTTGTTTGGACGGTAGGTGTGTATGCAAATGTGCTCTTCAATTCTGCCCATATGTGTCTCTGCGGGTGAGCCGGCAAGCCTGTTTGGATCTGTTTTGTCTATGTGTGTCTGTGCTTAGAGCCTTACACAGCCTGGTTGGTGGGGGGATTAATTGGTAAGGCTCTGCATGCATGAGTGCGATCTAATTTACTTCCATCAGTTGATACACAATAGTAAAGGTCCCTAAACAGGCAGTGATGAAACACATCTGAAGGTCTCGTTCCCATCCAGTGTCTAGTCTGGTTAGAACAAGTACAACCTGGCGCCTCCACTCAAGGCTGTCACTGAGACCAGAGCCAAAACATCCTGATATCTGACTGGAATCTAACACTTTCCTCATTTCATTTTAAATGTCAGGCCCGAAAGACAACATGGTTGAGTATTTGCTCCTCTACGCTCCAGATCCATACCATTAGCATAAATGGGGAATCAATTATTCCAGACCTGATGGAGCTGATTATGCAGAGACAATAAAGGCAGAAAGAAGGAGTCATAATTACAAGATGACCTATGCTGTCTTTCCACCATCAGTGTACCATTGCCATGTTGGTATTTTATGGGTGAATCAGTAATTACCTGATAAGAACTGCAGGAAACATAGAGACACTGTCTGACCCATTTTGCACATCTTCATGAGTATACCACCCTTGCACTGCAACATGGGCAAACTCAAAAACTCCTGCAACCATGCCCCTACTTCCCACTCACATACCTTCTCTCAAGACACAACCAAGACACACTCATCACGCGTGTACGCTTCAAAATTGTTGACTCCTCAATTTACATTGGATGTCAAACTTAACTGGTGTGTCAGACTCTTCGTGCTGCTGCCCATTTGATGATAATATCCAGCCTAACTCTCTGTGGGCTGAGGAATACAATTCAAATGGCTTTATCTCCTGAGGCAGAGGTGCTGTGATGTGCCAGGCACTTAGCAGCACAGCCCACAAGCCGCTAGTGCACAGAAGTACGGCTTACCACTTCCATGCCTGTCAGAATGAGAGAGGAGGTAACAGGGAGGCAGATAGAGTGAGCAAAGGAAATATGTGTGAAAGAAAAGGGGGTGGGGAAAGGGTGCAGCTACAAGTTTTATCTCTAGTGTCGCTGCTGAATAAAAAAAAACCCTCACCTCACAAAATTGTCTGCTGGATGCCAGGGGAAATGCCACAGAGGTGGTATTAAAAAACCACAAATGACTCCTGCTAAATGCTCACATCTTTTACACAAATGAGGAGCAGAAGCACCCTCGAAGCCATTAACTCTTTCACCATAACCAGCCCTCAGTCCCATTTCCCATTTATGAATCCAACAGACCACTAGGCAATTCAAGTAGAATCATACTTGTCCTTCACTTTAAGAGCCTGCTGGAGTCATAGTGAGAAAAAAAAAAAAAAACAACACAGGATAGCCCACTGAATTACTACTGAGTCATAAAAAATCAAATATGTTCTAACATATTATGACTTATTTACATTGCTAAAAACAGCATCCCCTTTTGAAGATGATTTTTAAGGCTGTCTTGTTCCTACCAAGGAAATAATGTTCACTATATTACCAGGAACAAGCGGTGTGTATGTATGGTCCAGTGTGAACAGGAATCTGTGAGATCAGACACCACTTCGTCATTTCTGCACTGCCGTCCCACAGCTTGCTTTGAAGTGCCTGGCTGCAAAGAATAATGAGGATACAAGGTCATTTGGGATGCGTTGGGTACCGGCCCACACATGCACACACGAGAGAGAAAGAGAAAGAAAGTTCTCTGAAATCACTAAAGAAGATCTAGAGAAATGGTTAGAGTAAGAACGCGAGTAAGACTGTCTGAAGAATTCAGACAGAGATATGGGTTGAGGAGGTACTGAGAAGGAGAGAGATAGATAAGGCGCTTGATATTTCAAGAGCTGTATCTATATTCAAGGTAGTTGCAGAGAGCAGACAGAGTCAAGTGAAATGTGCAGGATTATGCCCAGTTCAAAATACTTGATGTTTAGGAAAACATGATGATTTGACTGCTCAACACCTGCTTATCCTGCTAATAAAAGGCTAGATCAAAAAGCATGAACTCAGTTGTTGAGGTTTGATGCCAGTGGACCGAATAAAAAGCACTGTCTAAGAAATGCAGTACTTTATAATAAAACCACTATAGGTTGTGCAAAATGAAGGTGGCATGCTTGTTTTCTTGATGGACATAAGAATTAATATGATCTAATGGTGTACCGTCCAACTGCTGGAACCCACAGTTTCCTCCACCACATCGCCAACCCAAAATTCCTTGTAAATCATGCCACATTGCTGCCACCTTTTGAGACAGCTGGATGCAATTGTCTCTGGCAGATGTCAAGGCATCCTGGCAAAGCAACATAAATCTGGGACAGTTGGAGTCGAGAGACAGACAGGGCAGCTTCTAAATACATGCCACCACAAGAGGACACTGTTGATGTATCAGCCCAGGGGCTTGTTTATTAATATTGATGTCCCCACCTTTTTTATAATTTCAAACTACTTGAGTTTAACATAACACGTTTTAGATGAAAAGGTAAGTGGGAATATGTTTTCATCATCATTGGTAAATTGGGTTATTAAATAGTTGAGAGGCCTCTTATTTCATACTCTGTCTGAGAGCGAATGTGTGCGTGGAATATAGTGAGGGGGCTATATGGCTAGCTATTTCACTCTCTAATAACCTCTGTTGAAATGAGAGTTTTGGGGATTGAGATAACAAATGATTATCATTCTGCGTCATTGTGATAAGCATGCAAAGAAAACTACACAGAGACACAGGGCATTGCCAATTATGAATATGAAAACCTATTCATTGAGCCAAGCCCCATTCTTTTCACACTGTAACAGCCTGACACAATAGATATCCTCTACTGATTCCCAAATGACTTCCTGTCATGTTGATACAGATACAGGTTTCGCTGAAGTCCATGGGTGTGGTAAATTATAAATATGGATGCCTAATCACTGAGCAAAAACTATCGGTGCATTATTCTCTCATTCCCATAAATATCCAGCCATATTCATACTCATACATGCTGCATGCATGCCCATGAGGGGGTATAATTAGAAATGAAGGCACCTAAAAGAAATATAAAGCACAGACTGCTTTGTCTTTCTGAAAATGTCTTGTAATATAAACTCACTGTCTCAGTGTGTCTTCACTGTGTTCCAGTCAAACAGATGTCAGTATGGTGTATTTTACATGTCATTATAAAAGCAATGAACAACAGCATATATTTCCATAAATATCCAATCATATTGATACAAAACTAGCTTTACTGGATGGCTGTGACTGTGGTAGTTTATCAGTTTGGACACTCAAATCCAGCGTCTCCTCCCAGCATCTCCTCCATTAACTTACGCTTATGTAAATGCAGACATGGGTTTATCAGACATTTTGTGGGTAAGGTGAAGTATCAGTTTGGAAAGCTCTTTCCTTCTTTAGTTCTCACTCATGCTGATACAGAAACAGCTTTGTGAGAAGGTTTGAGACTGTGGGGTCCTTGAACTGTTCATGAATCAGATAAAAAAAAAATTCACTTGCTCACCAAGTGTACACACTGTTTACCGGGTATGCAATGATATACATGAAAGAAAACAGTTAGTATTCCAGAAGTGTATGCCTTAAGTGTTTGTGATTCAAATGCATCACTCAACCAGCATACATCAATCAGCCTGTGATTTTGAAATTTTACTGACCAATTGGAGTTAAAAATGTGAAGCCAAGAGGTCCTGACCAAGCATAAGCATGTGATGGGGATACAAATCTGAGTATAGTGGACTTCCTTGCAGCTGTATGATACTACCAATTTGCTTAACACTAATCCATTAGAAACACTGTAATTTCTTCCACCATTCCCACCAGATTCAGCTCACATCAATGCCAATCCTGAAATTAAATGTCAGGATTCAGCAGATATCTGCTGGTCTCACCATGGAACTAAAATAGTGGTATGTGTTACACTCTTGCTTTCTGACCTCTATATGCCTCCTATCCACTTTCCACTGGGGTTCAAAGCTTCTCCTCTCTCCATCACAGAGCAGGTTCTCATGACTGCATGCTGAATGTCTCCTCAGTGTACAGGAGATGTGAGTGTGTGTGTCTGTGTACCTGTATTACTTATATCGCGGGGACATAATTCTGCTTAAGCAAAAAGCCTATAATAAGTTCCTATAATAATAATCATTAGATTTTATGGTGAAAACTTTGTTTAGGGTTAGGGTAAGGGTTATGATAATTATCAAAGAAATAAGTGTAAGTCAATGTAATGTCCTTTGAAGTGATGGAAACTCTGTGTGTGTGTGTGTGTATGTGTGTGTGTGTGTGTGTGTGTTTGCTGAAGTGTTTGTGTATGCACAGCTGTCAGGGCGGTGAAGCCCAAAACGTGGTATATATCTGGATGG
This sequence comes from Paratilapia polleni, assembly GCA_015106735.1. Classification (NCBI taxonomy): domain Eukaryota; kingdom Metazoa; phylum Chordata; class Actinopteri; order Cichliformes; family Cichlidae; genus Paratilapia; species Paratilapia polleni. Next base: position 14,381 of record VUQI01006315.1, read on the forward strand.
GTGTTGATTTTTAAAGGCTTTCAGAAGGCCAATTCATGACAGTGATATTTTTAAGATGAAGCTGCTGGTATTTGTGCTTGTGTTATACACATTCAGATTTGACATTTACTTGTTTATTTTCTTTTGTTAGTCTATTTGCAAGAAAAAAATACATAATTAACACAATGTCATCTGAGCTGGTTACAAACAGAATGAAGACCTCATGTTGTTTTGTTGAAATAACTCCTGTTCATATTTCCTTTCCTTTATGAATCTAACAATAATGTAATCAAACTGTTTATTCTCTGAAACTTCACTGGCATTAGGCACAAGTAGTCTAAGTGGTGTGTTCCCGTCCACTAATTCAAGATTCTTCCTATGAGTAATTCCCAAACTGAGCGTTGAGACTCAAGGTGCTCCTAAAATAAACTAGACTTCATCAAGCCAATCAGGTTATAACTGTTTAATTATTTATAACTTAAGTCAACACTAAAATCATGTAATTATTACAATTAAACATCATATGATTTTTAATTGTCTAAGTGGTGGTGATGGTGAGGCGTCCGTCATCCTTCCATCCATCTACAATTCACAAGAATCGCTACTCCTCCATCGGTATTGGTCAGATGTTAGTGAAACTTGCACACAATGATCATCTAATGGGTCTTCACCAAATTGTGCTCAAGGGGAAGGTCAAAGTCATATTGGTCGTTTTACAGGCACTTATTCATTTTCCCAAGAATCGCTACTCCTCCTGGAGTATTGGTCAGATTTTACTGAAACACGATTAATTTGTCCTGGATATGATTGTATCCCAGCCTCCTTGACATCTCAGTGGATTTTCATGCTCATTAGTTAACTTGTAACTTTCTCTCTTTACTTCACGATAACCTGAGAATCGTGATGGATCATGAGCCAGATGAGCTGCTACGTCATTGATATTCTGGTTTTGAAGCTGGATGTGGCTGATTTGAGTGACAGGTGGGTGCCTTTTCATCTTGTTCTGTTTGGTTGTGGTAAAACACACTTTAATGAGTGGGCTGTTCAGTTTCTCTGGTAATTTCTGCTTTTTGCTAGTTCCACAGTTCCAAGGATGTACCAAGCTAATTAAGCCAGCTAGCCAGTGCTATCATTAGCTGATAACTCCCATAGACTCCATCCTCTTGTCCAAGAATGATGTTCAGAAAGGCAGTTCGTTTGGGTGCCCTTAGAGAATCAGTCCCTAACAATGCATAGGGCTTAACACAGTGTAAAAACAGACAGCCCCTTTATAGTTTGCATGACATGAGAAATTAGCTACAGAAACCAAAAAAAGTAATTTGTGCTGTAAAGTTTGGCATTTTAAAAAAGGGGCTGGTGCACTTTTTGGCATGCTTACCTTTCCTTCTTTTTGGCAGCATGGTGGCTCGAGTGTTAGCATTGCTGTTTGACAGCAAGAGCAATTCGAACGTTCTAATCCAGGCTTGCAAGGGTTTTTGGAGCTCTAGTGTCTCCCGTCATTGAAAAACAGGCTAGGTAAGTGCTGTTCAGGACACCCAAAAGAGATTCTTAACATTGTGAGTTTCACTTCCTGGTTAAATAGGGTATAAAAAAAAAAAAATAGCCCTGGAGGTTGCCACTAGGCTGTTTCACATAACAGTAATGTTTGTATCTATTAATGAACTATTCTGAAATCTGGGCTTCTACTTTTTTGTTCATTAAACTCATTTTATACTACATAAATACTGATAAAGAAAAAAAAGAACACCTGAAAGTTGTCATATACAGTTTTGTCATTGGTTCTACTTGGGCACAGTTTGGGGAGTTTTCCCTTATATGAATTGAGGGGCTAATGATAGAGGGTGTTGAAGGCTGCAGCTGTACAGATAAATGTAAATCCCCTTGAAGCAAATTGTGATATTGAGCTATGCAAATAAAATTGACTTGACTTTAGTTAATTTGGGACAGTTTATTGAATGAAGTTTATAATTTTTTGGCAGTGTGAGTTTTGGCAGGTTTAGCAGACTACGACCCCTGCAGCTGATAATTAACATCCCCACCACAATCATATCAGCAGTGGACAACACTGGATGTTTTCTGAATTTTCTGCAGGCCAGTAAGTTCTCCGCATATAGCGTTGGTTAAATCCCATATATTGTGTTAAATTGTATTGTATTGTCCTGTGTGTGTCTGTTTTTGCAGAACAATTTAATGTGAATGTAGCGTCTGTGTTTCTCTCTGCCTCTTCCTTTTGTGTGCACGATTTTATGAGCTTGCGTGTCTATGTCTGTGTGCATGTGTGTGTGTGCATGTGTGTATTAGCAACTGACATAGCTGTCAGCTTGGCTGGTGCCCAGGAAGCCACATCCAAACATTCACAGCTGTTGGGCCAATCCTCTGTGGCAATCCTGACACACTTTTGTTTTGAAATACACGCTGACAATTAATTCTGATTCCATTATGGGCTAACTCCAAATCATGTTGGTTATATGGGGGAAGAGCAGGAAACGATGAACGTTAGAGAGTCTCATTACAATGCCTTTGATGAGTTCATCACATCAGGGTTGGCTAATGAGTTTGAAAGGCGAGTGTCTGCTTTGCTCAGGGCTTGCTGACAGCAACAAAAGCCTGTGAGCCCTCTGTGGTGATGCCTTAGTTGTGGAGTAGCCTTGTCAGGATTTGACAGTTCTGCATGATAGAAAAGCTATGCCAAATACTCTCTTTGTTATGAGCTAATCAGAGTGAAACTGATCAATGATTTATTTGAAATTATTTCCACTAGTCGGATGACTCCTATTATTTTTTGTGCTTTGTGTGCGTATGGTTTTGGGTACAATATTTATGATCTGAATATATGAGCTTCTATCCATGCCACCTGCTCTTTGTATTAGGGTCTGCATCCATCAAACTTTTTCAGTCCAGATACAGATACCTTGGCTTTAGGGCTTTATGTACTGTGTCATATGAGTACTGATCTGACACCAGTGTTAAATTAATAATCTGTATTCCTCACTGTGAGGAAAAAAGGAAAAAAAACGAGATACAACAACAAAAACATCTATGTACAGTTGCTGAAATTATATTTATTCTTAAGTGGAACAGATGGGAGACAGCTGCAAGTACAATAATAGTTTCACAATAAGTATTAATCATCACATCATAACATGAGAAGCCAACATGGAAATCACTTTTACAATCCCATTTGGTCTATGAAAATGACCACTTTTTAAGTCACAAACTGCTAAATACAAATAATAGTAAGTGTGAAATACCCCAACACTGCTGACCCTTTTTTAGCTTCCTCCAAGCTATGTTAGCTCTCCTAGTAATCGGTGCATTGCTGATGCATGACATAGTAAAGAACATAGAACTGAATGGATCAGCCATATAGATGGGCCTATTGTCACAGATATCTGATCCAGCTGTTTAAGTCAGTATCAGACCATTATTTGATATGCTGTATGTATTGGATCTGTACAGCCCTACTTTATTTCCCAATTTTTTTCCTTTTCTCTTTGTTGTTGTCCACACTCCAATACATTTACAAAACATGCTTGATATTCTACTATAGTGTTTTTCAAATATTATTCTTCACACTTCCACTTGACATGTCTCTTAATTTACCAAGCTATGTGTTTAACTGACTGTAGCAGTGGTGTTTGGGGACTTTTTCCAGAAAGGCAGGCAATATCGATGACCCCAAATCTTCTTAATGAGTAATTCAGCTGTTTAACACACCAACAAGACATATTAACATACCATTTCATGATTTTGTACTGCCTGCCTTTCTGGGCTCTCTCCTGGATCTCGCTGCACTCTGCCTGTCATGAATTGCACAGCTGAGGACCCAAATGCAGACTGTCAGACAGGCTGAAACCAAAAACAAACTTTTTTTAAGCTGAAGCCCCAATCAGAATATCAAAGCCCATGAAATGATGAAGAAGCCCAAAACTCAAAGTCCATGAAACAAAGCAACAAACTAAAACCAAACACCAGCAAGGAACCACAGAGGAACTGCAACAGTGAGACAAAGGCTAAGGACAAGACACCACAGTATATACACAGAAGGGCAATCAGGGGAAGTGGACACAGCAGGGAAAACAAGACACAGGCGCAGACAATCAAGACAATGAGACAGGAGGGGAAGTAAAACTAAACACAAGACACTAGAGACAAGGAACTATCAAAATAAAACAGGAAGTGAGAACCATAACTAAATGGTTAAACGCAGACACATGAATGAATGTAACTTAAGGGAGTTGACACAAAAGGATGGGACAAAAAAATAAACTCTAATACAAACTGGAACTAAGAACTCAAGACCAAAAATTAAATATACAAAGATGAAAATGTAAACAATAAGCAACTAAGAATCAAACAGAAAATATTTAATAATAACCAGAACTTGAAAGTCCTAAACTCAAAACACTGGGTCAGAGACCCAGGTCCATGACACTGCCTGAATCTTCACCTTTCTGTACTGAACATGCCATCTTATTACTGTCAAATGTTTAAAATCTGTTATATAGAAACAAAGGAAATGCTTTAAATATTACTTTCTATAATGACCATTAAAATATTTACCATTCACTGATAGTGACTGGTGATGGAGGAATTATTTAGATGCCTTCCTTTAGTAAGAGTAGCAATACCCCACTACGAAAACACCTAATGTATCAAAAGTACCAGCATTTATTCTGTAGAAACTTGTCCCCTGTCAGTGTTTTTTTTTTCTGTTATATGGGTTTTTTATTACAGCTGCAACTGTTTAGGGCTGAGCTCATTTTAAATAATTATATTCTGCTGGTCATGTACTACATTCTGTAAAATCATCATATGTTTGTAGTGTGGCTGCCCTATGAGACCATATATCTCTAAAACTCAGCTTTTCGTCAGCTCAGAAAAAACAGACCTACACCTTATTTAACAGTGTATATTAAAGTGCATGAATAGTATAATAATTAAAAATCTGAGCAGAAATAAAAGGCATGAGTGCAGTGTTACAAGAAAATATTAAAATATTCTTTTTAATGACAAGGTGAATAAGTTTTGCACATCTGGATAAAACTAAGCACACCCTGTCAACCTGTATAATTTCTTTTAAGGTGCTAAACTGAAAACTCCTTGCACATGCGTGAACAACTCCAGCATGGCAGGAGTTGATTGTACCCCCTCCATCATCTGAATCTTCTCTGTGAATGCATGCTCTGCTAACGTGTTTAAAGGAGTTATTAACAGTTTCTTCACCCTAAACTCTAAGGCCTCTACATCACACATGTTGGCCAAACTGAAAACATCTGTTGAGATGATGCATCACAGAGTAATTTACTCATCTACTTGTTACAATGGATTCCTGCTTCTGTGTTAAATCTACAGCGTAGGTACGTCGTAACCGAAAATCCTTCTGAAACTCTACGCCGCAACCTGATGTGCACCTTCCTGCAAATATAACTACACGTCACTGTCGAAGCACAGGTGCAAAGGCATCAGCCGCTTACACAGGCTACGTCGTAGTCTCGCCACAGAATCATAATTCAGGTGTTGCGGCTACCTGTTTCTTCACACATCTGCACATGTGTGTGACAGCATGCAGACCGTTAACCGATCTCAGAGCAGTGAGCGCTGAGCCAGGCGCAGCTTGGTGGCACACTGGTCTCCAATCAGTTTCCTATCAGTGAGCTCAGGTTTATACACAATACACATGATCAGACACCTTCCCAAGCTCCAGCCTTTGTCAACAGGACATGGATACACCCATAGCGAGAAAAATGACAGAAATGTAATTTTTTAAAAATGGGTCTTTGTGAAGCTAGCTTCCAGAGACAATAGCTAACTGTGGCCACATGATGGCAGAAATATACAGGGTGGATACAAACAGGCATTATGAGATCCTGTATGGGACAGAACATTGTTCTAATATGAAAGGAGACAGATTGCTTTCATGTTGATATCTTTTGACTGATGTCTATTTTTAGATTTCAGGGGTCAAGCGCTGCTCGAAAGGACACTTTAGCACATTTCAACCAGGGTATTTCGTTGCAGTACAATATAAATGCAAACAATGTCCCTTAAATTAAATAGTCCATTATACTGAATTACTAGTCTTTTAACTTTACTTTCTTACACTGAGTTGTCTGTACATTTTGCCTGCAACTACATAAAGCTGTCAGAGCAGCCTGCACAGGTACAAATGCTGGCAAGCTGCATAAGCTACATCATAGGCTCTACATGGATTCACCACAGAAGCATAATTCAGGCGTCAGCTATCTGTTTCCACACACATCTGCACGTGTGTGTAATAACACACAGATTGTAACTGATCTTAGCAGTGAAAGCTGAGCCAGATGCAGCTTGCTGGTACACTGGTCTCCAAATCAGTCACTCGTCAGTGAGCACAGGTTTATGCACAATGCACTGTTTCATGTAATATGAACTTTTAAGTTCAATATGGGCGGTTCTGCTGGGGAGGTTTTTTTTTTAAATGGTCTGAACTTATATAGCACATTTCAACCTCTGTCAGGGTGGAACAGTGGAATGCTCCCTCTGGGTTGGGAGAGAGAGGCTACCCCAAGTGAAGGAGTTTAAGTATCTTGGGATCTTATTCACGAGTAATGGGAAGGCAGAACATGAGTTGGACTGGCGGACTGGTGCAGCATCAGCAGTAATGCAGCCCTTGTATTAGACTGCTGTGGTCAAGAGAAAGCTGAGCTGAAAGGCAAAGCTTTCGATGTCCATCTACATTCCAGCCTCACCTATGGCCATGAGATCTGGGTAATACCTTGAAGAGTAAGGTCACAAATACAAGCGGCTTAAATGAGTTTCCTCCGTAGGGTGGCTGGGCTCAGCCTTAGAGATAGGGTGAAGCTAGGACATCTGGAGGGATCTCAGAGTAGAGCTGCTGCTCCTATGTGTCGAAAGGAGGGGGTTTGGGTGGGTTAGTTTAGGATGCCTCCTAGGTTCTGACCCTTGGAGGTTGTGGGACATGCCTGACTGGGAAGAGACCCCAGGATAGACCCAGAACTTACAAGAGCGATTATATATCCCATCTGCCCTGGAATGCCTCATTATCCCGCAGGAGGAACTGGAAAGTGTTGCTGGGGGGTAGGACATCTGGGATACCCTCCTTAGCCTGCTGCCACCATGACCCAACTTCAGATAAACAGAAGATAATGCATACATGGATGGATGGATGGATGGATTTTAACCTTAGCTAAGTTCTACAAAGCACAATTTGTTTATTATTCTCGTGTTCACACACAAACACATAACAATGGTAGCGAAGCAGGAATAAAAGTTACTCACTCAGCCCAAGTTACTATCTGGAGCAATCTGGGCTTCAGGGTCTTGCCCAGGGACATTTCAGTACTTGGAAAAGCTGGAGATTGATATGCTATCCAGGGTTTTTGTGACTGAGAATAATGTTATAGCCAGCAAACAGGTCACCATGACTGAGACTCCTGTCACGATTAAAAATGCAATGTTAATATTGTGTACAATGACTCTTAACTTTCTATTAAAAATAAATAAATAAATTAAATTAAATTAAATTAAAAACAAGGCTTTTCATATTCACATTTTCAGATTATTTTGAAGTCATATAAAACAAGAGATATTAAATACATTCAATTTAAAATTAACTAGTCCCTCTCTATGACGCAGTATATTATGTTCATGTAACCTATGCTGTATATTAACTGTACTGCTTAGTTTAACTATTTCTGCACTCACAATAAACAACCTATTCTAACACACCAGCTTACATTTTTCAGAGGCATTGAGGTTACATAGTTAAAAAAAAGGGGGAAAAAAAGCAAACTTATTGTATTTACAGTGTATAACAAGCAATCCCCATGGAAATAATCTAGGATTATCCTGTCTATGCTTATCCCCCCACATCTCTGAAATGGATTTCCCCCAAGACATTAACAAGCACATGGCCTCAGACTGCACAGGCTACAGCTCCTGTCATCTGTGATGCCATTTTTGTCCATATGTGAGAGGGAGATCTCAGAGGACTGGTTTTTGCCAGCATGGTCCCTGATGATTTTTCTGTCTTTCATGACCAAAGGCATGGGGCAGTGGCACCGTGCCAGTCACCATGGCATGTCATTATGTCCATGTTTGAGACCTCAGAGAGTTGTCTGCCAAAAGGGCACACACAGTGGGTAGTGGGTATCTTAATCACAATGCCTAAACACAAATCCAACTTCTGCCATCCTCCTTCAGACACTGGACCATGGCAGTCAGTACCTCTGTTGCTAGGCAGGGCTCAAGGAGTGCTTAACACTTTAATTGCATGTGCTGTATGTCTGAAAAAAATCCACCATTAAAATTTCTTCACATATTTTTTCTTTTCTTTTAATTTTGATTTGATCAGTGTGGAGAAAATGTGATAACACTTCTCTTTGGCACAAACTGATCTTAGTCAGCAAATAAATAAATAAATAAATAAATAAATAAAAAGATAGAGAAATTACATTTAAGCTCCCACATCATATATGGAAGTACATATCATAACATATAGACAAGGCACTACCATTATTTGCCAAAGAAGTCATTCACTGATTGAAATGTACCCTACATATCAAAAGTCATGAGTCATGATAATAATTGCTGGCTCCAAAACCCAAAACTAGACATCAAGCTTAATAGCTGCACAATACAGCATGTGCTTGTGTGCATAAAAATATAGAGAGAATAGTGGAGAGTAGAGAATTATAGTGGGGCAATAATATGCTATTAAAGTGGAGAAGTTAGTGAGGAATACACATAATGCAGAATTTTGATTAAGCAGAGTGGAATAATGTTAAGTGTGAGGCTGCCATTGCTTAAGGGATCCTGCACCTCACACAGACTGTGATTTACATGAAAAAAATGCTCCAGTACCTCTCCGGACTGTGTGAAAATCACTTTCAGTATATTGCAGAACACAGAGATATGAGGGGTTTGAATAATCCTGGAAATGTTCACAGTTTTCAATTGGTCGGCTCTTAAAAAGGGCAACCAAAAAACAGTGTTCTCCAGTAAAACTGATAGGAGAAACAGGTAGATAGACTTTCAAATCCTAATATACATCTGTAAATGTGAATGTAAATCTATAGCTATCTAAACTGAAAATTGTCTCCTTAAAGGGTTCCCTTTGGAAAGTTTCAACCTTTCCAAGTGGCATGATAAGTACAAACAGACGGGCTGACTGGTCGTGCTGCCACTTGAATGACAAGTCAGAGTCAAGTGACCAGTGGGAACAGATGGATCGGGTTTAGAGGGGGCCCTGATGAACTCCGGCAGTGTCTCTGTCCCTCGCAGTGTTATATTGTCCTGGCAGTCATGTGGAGTTTGTTCAGTGTGCGTCATCGGTTCCATGTGGCTCAAAAGGGTCCAGATGTCGAGTCCACCAGATTCCCTACAGTACTAAATGTCTGGCCTGTATTGGCTCCATCTGAGTGATTGGTGTTGTCTTCTGCCTCTCACGAACTGTTTGTGGTGGGCCTTTGAGTACCAGACTCTCTGCCTGACACAGATGAGCTCTGGAGACTGGCCCAGGTAGTGGATGATGTAGGGAAGCCACAGGGCATCAATGAACAGCTCCTGCTCCTACTTCCCTCCTTCTCTGCTTTCCATTTTTCCCTCCCTCCCTCCCTCCCTCTCTCCTGCATGCTCCTCCCTCCAAGTCTCCCAGGCATACTGCACCTGTCCCTGTACCAAAAATACCCAGGGATGCCAGCAACCCTGCAATCTGTCACCTCTAGGGCCTCACTGACATTTTTAATCATAGAGTGATAGGATCACAGGTATAGACGGTATTTACCCCTTTAGCAAACACACTCCCCTTACTCAAGGCTTACCTAGTAGAGTGATTTGTGAGGATCATTGTTGTGGGAGTGGTACACACTGGTTTTGGAGAGAGGTAACAAAAACAGAAGCTGTGTTTCCATCTGAAAGCTTTTTGTCTCTGCACGGTCCATGGGGTAGACACAGCTTTGTGGTTACCCAGACAGAAATACATCAAAGGCTACATGTGACAGAGTCCAATTATTGGAGTGTCGGGATTAAAAGCTAGTATGTAAAACACACTTCGCACTCTCCCCCCTTTCATGGTTTCTTAGTCTCACACCAAGGGGGATAATGATTTCTTCACAGCAAAAGAGAGAGGCTGTTAATGGTTGATGCTGTGAAAGTAATACAACAAACATATTGGTACGTTTAATAAAGATGGTAGATTTTATACTTGATCAAGCGCCAACATTGTTCATGCAAGTACAAATGAGTGCAGGAGGTCTGATGAGAAATATTTTCCTACCTAACATACTGTATCTACCTGTGCCAAAAAGTTTGTTACACCCTACTGGCAGTTTTTAAAAATGTGTGCTGACAGCAACTTTCCCTGGCCTCACTATAAAACATTGCTTTTGTATCACGGGAAGTGGCAGCCTCGGGAAAAATAACAAAGAATCTCTTGAGCTGGGTACTCTAAATAAATCCCAAATGGAAAATGCATTTTGTTTTTTTTTCTTTATTTTTACCTTTGCAATGCTAATGGATAATTAATGCAAGAGGGAACAGGAGAAAATGTCCTATAAAGTCACTGTCAGAACCCCGCAGAGGAGAATACTCACACACAGGCAGATGTTACCCTTAGGCGACTGATCTACAGAGAGATTTCTCTCGCCTAACCTATCTTACGGACAATAGGAGGAAAAATTATAAAATCATCTTTGTGAAAGGAACAGTGTGCACCTTCATTAGTGCTGCTGTGGGCTGTCGAGGCAGACAGGTGAACAGGGCAAGTAATCAAATGAGAGAAGTTCAAAAATCCACCAACCCCACCAGAGAGATAAGCTGTGCTCCTCAGTCTCAGCTGCTGTATAATTAAGGGTTATGGAGTGTCTCTCATCTCACAATTTTCTATTGCTCTTTGTCAGAGGCAGCCTATATAGTCTGCTGTGGCTATGTCCCATATCTCAGATAAAAAATCCCTGGGTAAGAGAATGGCTGCCATCCCTTCTATGGCTGAATAATGGTGTGATGCCCTTGCAGTGCAGCCCCTTGGGGATTATGTTTCAACAGTAACCTGCCAGAGTAAAGGTTGTGGCAGTAATTAAAACCAAATATTTAAGAGCTGGCCAGCAGTCCGGTGCTGAATTTTTCAGATGAATGTGGGCCAAGCCCAAGGACCTTGTTGCCTGCCCAGGGCTCCATGTGCCATACAGCGAAAGTCAAACAGATTGAGTCAGCTCAACTGCTGGCTAACTCACTCAGCTGTAAGGCTGCATGCCTGCTGGGACCTCTTGTTACAGAGCTGGATTCTTTCTCTCAGTGTTTACTAGGGAGAGAAATGGAATGCACTTCTGACAGCTCTGAGCACTGGGCATGTTCACTGTGCTGACTTAAAAACATTTTAAACAGCAAAAGAGCATCGTGCTTCAAACAAGTTCTTCCAGACAACTGCTGGCAGTAAGCGCTTCTCATGTTGCACCTGCCCGAGGCTAATGCATTTATACATTTCACATACTTTATGGTATGTTTGATGCTGGAAAGAGTGCTTTCTATTGGCACTTATTTACAACAGACGAAACACTATGATATCCTGAAGCCTTACATGACACTGCCCTGCATTTGTAGTAGCACTTATTTAGGCTACACTTCACAACATTGTGGACAGTTATGGAAACTTAATGCAGTACAGTTATTGTATTAAGTAATTAATACAGTAATTGTATTAATTAATTAATAAAGTGCATTTGATACATGACTATAGCAGTGGCGTTCCTTCAGGGCAAGCAAGGAGGCTGTGCCTGTCCAGTGAAAACTAAAAACAGAAATCAATTTAAACCTACCAAAGTGAAAGTGACCCCCCTTTTTGCATCTCAAACAGCATTCTGTCATGAAGCTTCTTGCCTGTTTGCATCCATCCTTTAAATTACTGCCATCTTGTGACCACAGCTGGCTATTGTCGCCAGAAGCAGGCTTGACTCTGCTTGACTATGAGCCATCTGTCGATTTCATGGGTGCCGTTAACAAAGTCTGGACCTGGGCAAGCTGTGAGGCCAGGAGCTTTTTCTGGTTGTTTACGCATGCCCATTGTGGATAAACCTGTGGTCTTTGACAGGAGACTAATGGGAGACTAGTGTGCTAGACAAGGTGCCTCTGGCTCTGCTGTCACTGCTCTGAGATCAGTTACGATTTGTAGGTTGCATGGAAATAGATCTAGCATTAGCAAGTAAGTGGGCACTCTGTGATTTATCATCATAACAGTTACATTTTCTTTTACTAACCACCTTGGCCAACATGTCTGATGTAGAGGAGTTAGAGTGTAGTGTGTAGAAACTTTTAATAACTCCTTTTTAGCACATTAGCAAGAAAAATCTCGATGATGGAAAGGAGATGTCAACTCCTATGATCTCTGGTTTAACAACACAGGCAATTTGAACAGATGCAACTTTGATAGTCTGGTATTGCTGCTTTTACTAAGGGAATGGTTCTAAAAACATCCTCCAGCACTCATCATTGTCAGCTAATGGTAAACATTAAGATGTTAACAATAAAAATAATAATATTTTGCAATTCTTCAGCCAGAAAGGAGAGCATAAAGGTGAAGACATCCAGGAATAGTGCAGCAAGATGCAGGAAGCTGTCAGCATGCATAAAAGAATAAAAGACAGACAGTTGGTATGTTTTAATCTGGTCCGATTTGTCTTCTTAAAAAGTGGATGAAGATTTGGGGTTTTTTTTGTGTGTATGTGTGTCTCTGCCTTTCTGTAAAAGTCACCACATGCTACCGGATATTAGTAATATATTATGTAGTTGACAATGTATACAACAGCATTTATAGCTTAGAAGGTATAATCATAGTTGTATATAGGTATAAACTGAGCCCTTAAATAATTGGTGGCAGATTTTCTGGCTTTAGTCTGACAGTTGTTTGCATGTTACACATAAAACATGACAAAAGTAGGTGTGTTAAAGAACTAAAAAAGAGAGTTAGAGAGAGAAGTTTAAACCCTGCTTACTTTCTCACATCCACACAGCTGGCTAGCCGTTGGTGTAAATGTCAGATTGACAATTACAGAAAGTTACAGAAATGGTCAGACACAGCTCCCTCAGTTCTGATGCTGTAAGAAGGAGTTCGGAGTGGGTGTTTCAGACAATGTTTTACCACCCAACAAGCACGGCATAGACTATACTGACATTTTAACAAAGGCAGGTTGGAATTTAAAACATACTGTTGCATCGCTGCGTCTGTGCTGTTTCATTATTAAGTCAGATAGTTTTAATAGATTTACAGCATAGCACCTATCTAAGCAAACACTGGAACATTATTCATTGCTTTTTGTAATGATGAATATTGTGAAAAAAAATCACATGAAACTTAAGAGAGTAGGCACTAATCAAATGTCTTATACTCCTTTTTGAATGAAGTTGGTCTTTTGATTCACTCACCTTACAGTCAAAAAAACCAAAATCACAGGACCACTGCCAATTCCTTCCTGGCAGCCTTCTCCTGGAGGCAGTTAGTGGGCTGGCAGAAACCATCCTTTGAGGATCATCACAAATTCTTCACTATTTCTATGCAATGCTCCCCCTCAGGCCAAAAACTTAAGACTTCGGCAACTCAGAATATATTTCTTTCAATCATTTATATCTTCTGTATTCACACCTCACATATACAAGTGGAAAGATGCAATTCAGCAAGGTATGGCAAAATGACATTCATTTTTAACCAATTAAAAGTGCACCATTTGTTACATTTTCAGTATGTCTATTGTACTTATTTTGTATTGTGTGTCCATAGACTGTAAGCTGAAAGATGTGAATGAAACACATTTTTATAAAGGACCCTTTCTGTGGTCTTAGTCATGGCATGGTAAATGGACTGGTACTTATATAGCGCTTTTCTACTCATGGTGCTGTTAGAAGTACAAACGATGTAGGTCTGAATTCCATAGAAATGATAATTCAAAGCGGCTGTAAGAAAGCTTAGTGTATGGGTGGATTTGGACAGAAAATGTAAACAATTAAAAGTCCTTTGTTGTGTGGAGGCTTTTGAGCCCTGTCATCAAAGCCTTCTCATCAAAGGAGGTCCAGTTGCTTTTGTTGAAAGTTTAAACACAATGGCACATATACAAATAACAGAAAAGTATTCAAATTATCCTTAATCTATAGAGCTTATTCATATTACTAAACTTACAGTTCCTTTTTCAAAAACAGTTCTATATTTCTGTATATTAACCCCCTTTTTATACATGGTTAAAGGCTGGATGCTTTTCCTCTGCCCTTGTACCTCTGTGGTGTGTCTGCCAGATACGCATGGAAAATGTAATTGTGGAGAAAGGGTGCTGTTACGACTTCATCTAACGTGCATCTTCATGCTGAGACACATGAAAGCTTACATTTTTTGAAGCAGAGCTCCTGAACAGAAGAATTTGCTTCGATATTATGTTTAAAAGGTATATCTAGTCAAGGTTCTCAGCGCCTCATCAGCTCCACCATGTCTCCCCTGAGTCGTCTAAGTGTTTGCCAAAAGTGTTTCACGGTCAACCGAAAGGCTCTCTGTTTGATTTGCTTCCACACCAGAGCTTTTGAATTCGTGGCCACGGAAGCTGCAGTTGTTCAGACTACGTGACACTAGTTTCATCTGTAAACCTAAAAGCAGTCTCTTTATTAAATGCATAAAAGGCAGGAATGGTCCTGCAGCAAAAAAAAAAAAAAAAACTTCAACTAGAGAAACCGATTCAGATACTCAGATACTCAGCCTTGTTCACTGGAGACTGTCCTTCTAAGAAAATTCAGATATTTCACTAAATGTCTTGAAATGACATGTTTGATCAAGTGACAAAGCCTTCTAGTGGCTCTAACAACTGAGACAGAGAAAACAAGGAGTCAGGGGACGTTACAAAGCGATTAGATTAAAAGGATGTAGTAAAACCTTAGACCTCTTCCCATTTTTAATTGTAAGATATTGTTTTTTTAAAGGCTGATCACGGTCAATCCCTAACGTTTTGCTAGTGGTAATTATTCACAAAGCTCTCCTAACCTTAGCAACATGGTAATTTTTACCCTGACAAATGATTTCCTGGTCATCAGATCAGAAAATACTTTTGTATGTTGTTCCAGACCTTTGCTATCAAAATAGCCATTTTTAAGCAACTTTTGATGAAAAAGTCTTTATGGAGCCACAACACGTTTTTGAGCCTTATAATTAAGGCCATCAAGTAAAGATTGGCCTAGCAATATTACTAATAGCTGTAATTCAAATCTTTTACCACATGTAACTACTCTGCAGGGAGCTACTCATGATTATTTGGATCTTTAACTCTGCATTTTCATTATATTGTTTACCTACACAGTAAAAAAAAAAAATAATTAAAAAATCCATAAAAATACAGTACAATGTACAGTTGTTTTTACTTTGTTTTTCAGTACTTTTTAACCACACATTGAATTTTACCATTTACCATTTACCATTTACAGAACCTCCGTTAAAAAAGCGGATAATGTACTGGCAGAAAATTACCAGGACATTTTCCATTTTTCTTACACAGTTTTTTTTTTTTTTTTTTTTACATTGTAGTTTTTTTTTTTTTTTTTTCCAAAAAAACAAAACAA
>VUQI01006318.1:1532-12000 GCA_015106735.1 Paratilapia polleni
AAAAAAAAAAAAAAAAAAAAAATGAGAAGAGAACACAATAATTGTGACCAACTCACAGGAAGAAACTCTGACTGTGTTCAAGGACTACAGAGGATCAAACAGAAGCCCGTTCAGCACCACAGCTGTTGTGTTTCACATATTAAATAATTATAATATGCAACCAAGGCAGAAGAGTAGCCACTTTTTTTACTGTTCAGGGTTAGTGTTTTCGTCCATGTTTCAGCACCAGAGGTCTACAGCAGTACCTTCTACTCTCTACAATATTTTAGACTAATAATACGAGGCAGGCAGTGCATAAACCATGTACAAAAAGACCCATCCCGACCCGACCCAGAGCCCTCTATCTAAAGGAGTAGAGCCACCTGTGTGAATCCCTGGAAGCTCCTAATACTCTCACAGACACGGCTGTCTATAAGATTATAATGATACCAATATAAAATTGTAACTAGGAGGCAACAGTTTTCAAACACATTACATACTGAAGCAGCAGTGGTTGGGAAAACAGACTCCCTGCTCACTTTAATTTGATCTTTCTGACTGACTACCACAGCGGTGTCAAAGTTCCTGTAAATTTAGAGCTCTAAACCCAACCCACCATTATTTAACACTAACTTGGTTCACTAACTCCCTGAAATTTCATTTCTCATAACTACATAGAATAGTGGTACTTGAGAAAAATCAAGATGTTACAAGCAGTTATGACTCACGTTTCTTCAAAAATATCATGCATTATTGCTCTATCGGATATCAACGAAATATTGCCCAAGACAGAAATTTGCCCAATTTGCCTGTTATCTAAGAGGTTTGGCAAAATATCCCCAAAAAAAGTCTTAAAATTGGCATAGATTCCATTATTAGGCTATTGTTATTATTATTATTTTTTTTTTGCATGCAGTAATTTTAATAATTAAAGTGGCAGAAAAAAGTAAAAAGATATTCATTAATTAGAAAGTGTCAAATGCTTTGGCATATTTGTAACAAAGGCAAAAAAAAAAAACATAACAAAGTAAAGTGCAAATCAATACAAATGCATATGTAAATAAATAAATAAATAAACAGACACATAAAAAAGAAAAACCTCGAAGATGAATACTGTATTAATTGATGGCAAGTAAACTATTTTACAACACCGGAAAAAGGTTTGACCTTTTGAGGATAACCAGGACATTTTTAATGTCTCAATCCCCATCTGACACTGACAAATAAAAAAAATAATAACATCAGATTCAGGTTATAGGAAAAATGTTAAGGAATACCCTGGTGGCTCAGTGGGAGTTTTTAGCCATCTGATCCTGAACTGGAAGTCATACTTACTGTCCACTGTTTAGGGTTAAATAAGCACATATCCCAACAATACCTAGGAGTAAAGAAAACAGCTCTTATGTCCATGGTTTTAAAAATACGTTATTTCTCACCACACAGGTGTACTACCTGTACTACCACATTATGACAGGTGTGTATTTTCTTCACAGTTCATTGTGGTTATGTCAGTAGCCATGTATACAGACACTGTATACTGTAGGTGTGCAGTTGTATAAATAAAAATCGTTACAAGTACCTTGCTTACTTGCACAGAAGAAATGTTGTGTGCTTTCCTTGTTTTGATGCTTTATCTCTTTG
Organism: Paratilapia polleni; assembly: GCA_015106735.1. Taxonomy (NCBI): domain Eukaryota; kingdom Metazoa; phylum Chordata; class Actinopteri; order Cichliformes; family Cichlidae; genus Paratilapia; species Paratilapia polleni. Next base: position 3,153 of record VUQI01006318.1, read on the forward strand.
TGAGCTCAGTCCAAGGTCAGTCTCAGTAAAAGCAGGACACCACATGTATCCTTAGATTATGAATGTTTGTTTTGTTTTTTTTTTAAAAAAAGCATAATATATGAAAGCTCTATGACTCTCATTGGAAGAAAACTGATGATGTGATTCATGCTTGGAGATTGGAGATGAGTTGTGCTTTAGTGTCATTTCCTCGTGGACTGGAAGAAAAAAAAATAGAATGATGCGGGTAGATATGGACATAAATAGATCTAGGTTTCTTCAAAAATGATGAGCTAGATGTGCTGTGCTTTATTTATCTTCACAGATATTTCAAACAGCCTCAACGGGATGTAACTTAGGTGACAGTCTAAATTAGGAATTGAAAACTTTTCACTCCACTTTCAGATGAGGAAAGGTAACACAAAGGAGAGACTGGAGGGCTCTTGATAGAAACAGACGTCTTCAATCTATTTTTGTCATATACCTCATGATTCTTGCAGAGAAAACACTCCTTCCTTGTAACACTCAGATTCTGCTTTTGGGGGAAAGAAAGAAAAGTAGGGAATGAGGCCAGTAACACTGGATGTAAATAAATTAAAACAACCCCAGTTATGGTTTATGAATCCATCATTCTCCCAGGGAGCTCAGAGGGGAGAACGCCCCCTTGAAGCACGCCGACTCATAGTGCTTGTTCAGGTAACTCTTGAGTGCAAACGTCTTGTTACAGCGTTTGCACTTGTAGTGCTTGAAGGCTGAGTGTGTCTGCATGTGAGCACGCAGGTTTGACCGGTCAGCAAACGCTTTGCCACAGTGCGCACACCCAAACGGCTTCTCCCCCGTGTGCGAGCGCATGTGGCCCTGCAGCAGCCACGGCCGGCTGAACGCTTTGCCGCACACGTCGCACTTGTGCTTGAGGTCGTGGGTCAGCAGGTGCATAGCCATGGCAGGCATGGAGACATAAACTTTCCCACATGTGGGGCACTTCTTGGCCATCTTGCTGTCTATGCTCCTGTGCGTCTGCTTATGCCGGCTCAGGTTGGAGGACGTGGCGTAGGTTTTACCGCACTCGCTGCACGTGTGCCTCTGGGCGGTTCCTCTAAGGTTTCCCGAGGTTTTCCTTCGTGATCGTCCATCCATGATGAAAAACGCATCCACGGTGTATCCCTCACTCACCGCTGTATCGCCATTGATGTATCCACCGGCTGATGACGAAACCTCAGACCGTGGGCTGTCAGGCTGGTCCGAATCGCCATGGATATCACCGTGGATGCCAGAATACGTGTTGTTGATGCGGTCATAGATGACTGATGAGTGGCTCGGGGAGGGTACTTTAGAGATGACTGATGAGTCACTTCCAACAACATCGTCATAAGGATTTGGACTCAGATAATCACTGACGTAACCTGAAGAGACAAAGGAAGAGGTAAGTCATCATGGCATGGGGATGGATTGGAAATTAGAAACTAACTGGTTTGGAAATCTTTGCAAGGATGAGTGCTACAAAACTGAAATGGAGCTGAAAGGGGAGAATGCACTTTAAGCATAGACATTTGAGTATTGGCAAACCTGTTTCTAACCAAAACTTAAAGAGCCAGTTCATCCCAAAATTAAAATTTCGCCTTTTTCTTCTGGCCTGTAGTGCCACTTATCCATTGTTTGGGTGTGAGTTTTCCAGTTTGAGACATAAGGACTTCCTCATGGATATAATAGAACCACAAGGCACTTGTCATGTTTTGCCCAGAGCACCAAAATAAATAAATAAATCTGAAAAACTCAGCAACAATGCCTCCTTCCAGAACCTGATTTCTCAAAAAAAAAAACAGATGAACCTTGTTGTGGATTACATGTGACAACTATTTTCCTTCTACTGTCTGCATCCACCAACCAAAATAAGCATGCAGCTAGCTGACATTACACCTCAGCTGAGGGGTGTCGCCACTAATGTTTACATCCTGCCATGCTGCATGAGCATGAACCTCTCATCATGTGTAGATGCATGCATTTTTCTGCAGAGTGACACAGCTGTTGGTTATAGATTGGTAAAAAAATATAGTTTTTGAGTAACTGGATCAAGTTTTCTCGAAAGGAACATTGCTGTTTTTCAAATGTATCCTTTTTCATGTTGCATCTGTATAGCCAGGTCCAGATCTCTAAATATTAATAACCATGGTGTTGTGTTAATCATTCCACAGCTTTTAGGCCAAAAAAGATGGTGGTTTCTAAATGTCAACTGTACCACTCAGGATCAGGTCAACCACATGTGCATTATGTTTTGCATTCCAATTAACACAAGTTTCCATAAAAGACCAAAGCAGCTGCAAGTCGATTTGTAAGAAATACCTTCACACCATCTTTGGAGGTGATGCAAAGCAGAAAGGAAGGAGAAGGGAACCGTTGTGGTATTCATAGTGGTAGTAAAATGCTTTTCAGTCCTTACAAGCAAGGAAGAGACACTCTTCATCTCAGTGGGAAATCTTTATTTTTCATAGGAGGGCTCAGTGAGCGCACTTGCTCCTCATCAGCTGCACCTTTTCTGACAGGTCTGAAGCTGCACACAGTCACACCTCAGGGCTGTCAAAACCTCAACTGTTGTACAAAGAGCATCTCTATTACAGCAGCTGGGGGGGTCCAGTGCATTACTCAGTGGGCACACTGACACTGACAGTCTACTTCTTGAGGGAAAACAGGAAGTACACTCCACTGAGACTCACAAATTCCAAAGCAACCTGCATATTTTTGCACAGCCCCTGACAAATCTGATAAATTATTTGATGCCGTGTTATGATGCCAGCTGCTTCATTATTTCTATTATTGGCACTCAACAGGCTAAACTGTAACAGACACAAGGAGAGACTGGTAGCTAATAACCCATGGCCACAACTCCTGTGGATTTATGCCGATCAATAGCTCTCCATTTCAATTAGCACTCTGTGAGCATTAAGACACAGACAGCAGAGGAGATACTATTGCTGGTAATATAATTTCATGATGCAGTTCTGAGAAAAGCTCAGATGTTGGTCGATAATATGATGAGAACAACAGACAGAGGGTAGAGAAAGGAGAGTCACAGTAAGGTGATGGAGGGAAAAGAAAGAAAGAAAGGCCACTAAAGGCGAGATGTAGCAGTGAGAAAGTAATGTTATGTTAAATGTGGTGATGGTGGTTAGGTGGTTTGGCAGTCCTGTACACAGCTCTCATGCTAATTTAACATTTTCGAATTTAATTAAGACCGAGTAATAGAGAGAGAAAATAGAGGGAAGAGCAAGAGAGAGAGAGCCGAGAAAAGAGGTGTGGACTGGAGAGAGAAAATCATGGATCATAAATATTCAATCATTGCACTCTGGAAGGAAGTATTGTGTTTGTGTTTGTGTGTGTGTGTGTGTGTGTGTGTGTGTGTGTGTGTGCCCACGTGTGTGCCTTGTTTTATAGAGCATGAGTAAAGTTTTGAAACATGACCAAGTGCTCAGTTTGGACCTTTATAACCAGGTAAGTTGACTAAGAGCAGCTGGAGTCTTGGAGATGTTGTAGGTAGTCATCATCACTCAAACTGACGGTTTCCAGTGCAGCTACAGTCCTGAGCTAGTGGATACTCAGCAGCTGCACTGGAGGTGGTATTGCCTTGCAAGCTGCTGCAGATAAACCACCTACATCTGCTTCCCTGTCTTCTCTAACCTTGCTCTAACTCGGCAGCTCTCAAACTGTGGCACGGGCAGCACTGGTGGGCACAGAGCCACTGCAGGTGGAGTGTGAAAGAACGGGGGGGGGGGATATGGAATATGTGAAACTAAAATAAATTAAGGACCACTATAGTCAAAAGAAGATTGATATCTCCATCAGTAGTCATTTATATTTGGCAGCATGGCTCTGTTCTGGGACCTCCCTGCCCTTCCATGGGCAAACATGGAAAGATGGAGGTGGGGAGAGCAGCAGCAAGACCGCAGCACAGAGCAGAGCAGGCTTCAGTGACAGCAGATGTGATAATCATTAAATCAGAAACAGCACAAAAGGAGAAGGTGGGCTGCAAAGTGGCTTGCAGTGGTGCAGCAATTGTGAGCAGACTAAAGCAGCTTAACCCTCTGAGGTCTAAGTCATCATTGGTGAGGATTCCAACCAAGAAGTTCTCCCAAGTCTTGGCAATCAGGGAACCAAGTAAATAATCAATCTTACTGACACACATCAAAACAATTTGCATATTTTTTCCCAGAAAGGTCAGGTTTGCCTTTCTACAAAATACTGGGTTAGGGTTGGGGTTGTCAGCAATGATGACTTAGATATGAGAGGGTTAAACAGCATTCTATATAAGACAGCCAATTGGATGTGTAGAAGGGCAGTGTCGAGCCATCAGTTAATGTGGGCTGGCACTGAGATCAGCGGATCTGCTGGGACCACAGCTGAGCTTGACTTCATGGCCTGCCTGAACTAATGCTATGCTCAGTTTTGCTGACCTTAATTCCACTATAATTTAATGTGTATCTCTTTTAATTGTTAATGATTGCTAAAAAAAAAAAAAAATTGTAGGGTTTGTAGCACAAAATTCTGCTTCTGATACTGGCCATGGCAGAAGAAGTTTGAGAACTACCGCCCTAATCAAAGTTGAGTTAGTAAAGATGGAAACAAGTTCCAAAGTGTTATTGCACAAAATGCTGTCTAAGTTGTCTAAATGAAAAATAATAACATTGTCAGATTTTGTCAAATAGCATACTAATGAGTGGCCATGACCTGCTGGATGTGGAAAGCCTATTTAGGCTCTATGATGAAAAGGGTTCATGTTTCTGGGAACAAAAAGATGGTGCTCAGCAAATGTTATCTCAATGCATCATATAACTAATTATTTCTTGGCCACCACAAAGGGTAAATTGTCCTGATAGTGATGTAGGAAACTATATGATCTATGACTAATTAACAGAAATCTTTGGTCCTGTGTCCAAGAAAGGAAGGATAGGGAGACAGACAGACTGAAAAAAGTCTTTTGAAGTATGCAAAATAACCTTATCCATCTGTATTATCTTTGTACCATGTTGCGTCTTTTTTACCTGTACTAACAGCCAGACTGAGCTGTGCATATGTGACTGACAGGCAGAAACAAAAACAAGCTCGCTGTCTGGTTTTAGGAGACTTTTTTTCACACAGAACCTTTTTGCATGATCCCTGCCAATTAAACATGACCATTCCCTTTCATCCCTTTTCATTTAAAGTGACTGTGACTGTTGCTGTTGCTGCGCGTCTCGGCATCAGTGTACTGTCTCTGTCTCTTTGTTTTTTGTCTCTCTCTGTCTCAGTCTCTGTCTCGCTGTGTCAACTCCGTATTCATTTCAAAGTACTTTAGCAGCATTAGAGCTGATAGCTGTTCTAAATGCTTATTAAAGATTAAATACTCTGCCAAACTAGAGCCATCCCACTTTCATGTGTCTTTGAAATACCGAGAATTAGGAATGGAAAGAAAAAAACAGAGAGAGGCAAAGAGAGACAGAAAGAGAGAGAGAGAAAGGCTGCAAGCTACAATTTAATTTTTGATCCAAACCAGCAGTAACTGACGCACACTTGTGTGCTTTGGACACTTGTAGGTCACTGACTGCTTCCTGTGTGTGTGTGTGTGTGTGTGTGTATGTATGTGTGTGGGTAATGCTGTGCACTCAGCTGTGCAAGCTGCCTGGGAAATGTGCCGAGTTGACAGAAACAGCAACGTGTGCATGTGTGTGTGTCTGTGTGTGTGCAACAAGCTGCAGTTGCTTCAGTCAAACTGTTGTTATATTTATAACAAGGGATAGCTTCCTCAGTCTTTACATGCTTGCCACAACACTACTGCTGCTGCTGCATGTTTCTGGTTTCAGATCAGTCATCAGAACGCCTGGGATCTCTTCATCTTACATTTGACCTTGGCACAATATGAAAACCACCAGGCTGCACTAACTCCATTACACGCTTGTCCCTGTGCAGTGACAGTGAATTTTTCTTTTAGCTCTGTTAAGCTGTAGTCATTCTTTTTTTGTCCACTAGAGGGCAGAATCACACTCAAAGACATCCAAACTTGGTGAATTTTTGCCTTGTAAGGGGGTATGTATGATCAGTATTTTAGCACAAAATTGGCACTTTTTTTTTGGTCCTCACTTCACTCCTTTCAGCGCTGGTTTGTTCTCCATTAACTCTCAGACTTAAAAAAAAATCTGCTACTTTATTACGCTGTTTATTGAGTTATGACATTCAAACATGGATCAAAACAAGCTAAAGGGGGCTAAAGCGGGCTTAATGAGGCTAAAGCAGGCAGTTATGCAATCTTTCTTTGTGGATTTGTGAACCTTTTACATTGTATACAGTAATTTTATCAAGTATCTTTTTTTTAATATGAAGGAAGTCTTGACATAAAGAAAAGTTGCGTAAGGCATGTTTTCTGTGGTTTAACCCCTAACAGCATCAGACAAAAGCAAATACAGAACTTCTGTTTAGAAATGCCAGGTAAGTATTTTATCTCCCTTTTTTAAATTTTCCACACATTTCCACTGAATATTTGACCCAAATATTGCCCTTCTCATTGACTCTGTATTGTATTTTGCCCGTGTATCCCAGATTATACGGTGCGTGGGAACCATTCGCAGTGAATGTAGCTCGGCATGATTGCAGAAATCTTTGAAAGTGACTCACAGGTGCTGGAGACAACACCTGATTTGAATAATGTAATTGGCAACTGAACAACGGTGAATCCCAGTGTATGTGTGCTGCTGACATGATGTATTAACATAATCATTTAGCATGGTTTTCTGCAATGATCCACACTCTCTGGCTCCCTGTTGCTCTGCAGGGGTCTTCATATGCTCCTCGGGGGAAGATGTATTTTTCTGTCTAACTTGTTAATGTCAGCATCTGTTCTGAGCTGAATATGTGTTTTATTGCTTTGAGTAAGAGTGAAGGGCAGAAAAATGTGATGTGCTACAGGTACATTTAAAGACTATATCAGGTTGTAACCATGATGCAAACCAAACCTGAAACTTAACTAGAGAAAGAGTCTGTCCACTTTATTTTTACTTTAGTTTTGTTTACATATGATTTGATCTATTTGAATTGGAGGAATTGTATATAAACAATATAAACAATGAATCAATAATCCAGCCTGATGAAGTGCCTTTGAGAAGCTCCTGCTGTTTTGTGCCCTAACACTTGACCGGGCTGTGGTCAGGGGCAATGTGCATCACACATTTATCCCATTATATAACTTATTTTTTTGTTAAATGATCTGTTTTATTGCTCCAAGACTTGAGAGGTTTCCTGAAAGTGCAGGTTTCCTCTCGTTTACTCCTCCACATAAGACTGTTTCATGGAACAAGAGCATTTAACTGAATATAATTTCAGTGCTTGGAAGTGGTATATTTTGGGGGGCTATGACCGATGTTTGACCCTGTAATTCCCTTTTCCTCTTCCTTCTGAAACAGTCATGACTAATGCTTCAAATCTGGGGATAAAAACATTCTCAGAGGGATGCATGGCAGGCATTGTATGGGCGCGCGCGCGCGTGCGTGTAGGTGTGTGACTAACCTTTGTCATGATGATGGAATCGCAGACTGAGCTCTTCTCTTCGGCTGTGACCATATGAGTTCTCCAGCTCGGCCGAATAATCGTCCAGTTTGACTTTCTTCACTAAGAAAGACCGAGGCATGATGGCTCCTCTTCTTACACGATAAACAGACGCTTTTCTAACCCACTTCAATCTAAACTCACGACTTATGAAACACTAATCAGCTGATTTTTTAACCTTTTTTTAAATCAGCTACTAAAAGTAAGCTCCCTCCCTCCCATCAAGCAGCCTCGAAAAGTGGAGACATGGCTTTTAAAGATCAAAGAAACCGAGCTCTTCTCGCGTGCTTCGGCATTTTTACCATATATAATATTATTTTTTTGTTCTGGTTTCTCAAATACAGGCTGTGTTTGCAAGTGGTCGTTGGACGTCAGGGAGAAAGCGGTTTGTTTTCATTCCGTTAACTTGCCACTGGAAGACCTGTGGAGTCCTAAAAGGTCAAAAATAAAAATATAAGTCAGTTCCTGTATGGCTACTCCGTTAAAAACGTCCCTCGTGTCGTGTTTGTTTAATTCCGTTGCTTCTAAAGGAAAGATTATTGTCTCGTTCTAAACCCCTGGTCTTCAGCACGCGGACAGCTCCCAGCAAATAGTTCCTAACGTCCAGTCTCGTGGTTTCAGCACCGGACAGCTCCTCCCGGCGCGAGACTCTTCCCCTGCACCGCTTGCCACAGCCGACCGCTACTGCCCCTTCAGCTCCAGAGGGAAAGGAGAGAAAAAGAAAGGCGAAACGACCAGTTTTAAGGTTTCTGTCTGTTCAAAAGTGGCTCAGCTCTGAGCGAAACACACAATCCCAACACAGGTGAGTCAACAAAATGAGGATTTTTGACCAAACAAAAAAAAAAAACGTTTGGGTGCACCGGTGCTTCTGAAAGAAGTGGAAAAGAGTAAGCAACGAGTTGCAAGGGTTAGTTAAAGGTCGGGGTTTAATAAGACAAACAGTTTAGTCCAAGAAACCCCTCGAAACCTTCACAGGACTTCGCCCGCTCGAATATCACAAACTCAGCCAAAACGTCACACTTCATTAAAAAACAATATATTGCTCAAATTTGTTTTAAAAACTGCAGTTGGAAGACCAGAACATCTCATCTCCAGTCGCTAACTCTTCATTTCACTCTCTCCCCTTCTCTCCGCCTTCCTCTCTCTCTTTTCTCTCCTCTCCTCTCCTCGCGCGTGCGGAGCTGCGGCTCTCTGTGGCGCACGGGATCAGCTGTTGCGGCTTTATAGGGCGCGAGAGAAGGGGGGGGGGGGGGGGGGAAATTTTTTTAAAAAAAAAAAAAAGGGAGAAAAAAAAAAAAAAAGA
>VUQI01006319.1:10392-33242 GCA_015106735.1 Paratilapia polleni
AGAGAGAAAGGAAGAGAGGGAGAGAGAGAGAGAGGGAGAGAGAGAGAGAGGGGAGGATAGACGGATTGGGGGGGGTGAAGAGACAGGAGGCCCACTGAGAGAAAAGACAAGGCCCTCACCCTTCTGCCAGGCTGCATTCTAGCAGGCCGACAGTTATGGATAGGAAACATTACTGCTGCTGGTAATTAAAGCAAAAACTAATACTGTCTCTTGGATGAGGGGGTTTCATAGTGAGCATCCATTTGTCACTGCTGTGCACTCGCCAAGGCCAGATTAAATCTCACACATATTTAGTCCTGCTGTGCACAGGGGTTCTATCTATCTATCTATCTATCTGTCTATCTATCTATCTGTCAGCCTGCTGCATCCCTTTTAGCCAATGCATCAAAAATCTTTTAAAATCATCACTAAAACCGGGGTGTCAAACTAATAACCCTTGCCTATTAAACTATGAAAAAACAGCTCAACTTCTTCCGTTTTCTTTAAATCTAATAATGCTGATTCTAAAACCATTCACACTTAATGAACCATCTCTTTACAAATCAGCTGATGCCTGAGATATTTTAAGAAAAATAAGTGCAATTCCATCAGCATGTTTCAGTTTTTTTCCCCACATTCAGTCCACTGTCATTGCAAAGAAATGCTACCGTGGTAAATCAATGAAACTCGTTGGCACGGCTCCTTGACTGAGCCACTTTCCTTCGATGAAGTATGCCATGGGTAATGTCTTTGCGAGTATAAAGGCTGTAAACCTGACAATTATTTAGATCTCTGGCTCAGAAGAAATTAAAGGTTCGGACTCTCAAGACGTGATCTACTGTTAACGAGTTGCAACACAATTTTGAGCAAACAGTGAAAAGTCCAAACAGTGTGTCTTTCTATGCGATTGTTATACTGTGCAAAGCCACCCAATGGGCCAGGCTGGCTCTTTGGCCAGCTGGTCCCCTGATCTAAAAGCTAGACAACCTGCGGGTCTCACTGACTTTTTAAGAGGAAAAAAAAAAATTACATTGTTTATGTTTGTGTGCATCTCATTATAAAATGTTAGAGACAACAAATGATTTACTAGGGTTCTTGATCATCCTAACTGTACTTTCTTCATGGTTAAGGCTGAAGGTGAAGACAGAGAATGGTATCAATCCAAAGATCTTGGTATCAGCTTTCAGAAACACATGTAGGTCAACTCCTACTAAAGAGTCCTCAGTTAGGCAGTTAGTGACTGACTGAGCAACTGACTGCAGAGTGGCAGTGAAAAGGCCACTGGCTGGGGGGGACTGCGGTGGAGTGGTGAGCAAAGACGAGGACAGGGGAGGAGGGGATGCCATGTCACCAGACGGAGGGGATCGGTGACACTGAGCGTGTCACAGGGTGACGGCTGCACTCTGCTAGGACCAGCAGCCCCTCCAGCACTGTCAGAGGAACCAGCAGCTCCAGATACTGACACTAGCAGCCATACTGACAAGCCAAACATGACTCGTCTCCGCTCTCGCCACAGACGAGGCCTGACGGCACACAGAGACGAAACGAGAAGGAGGGAAGGAGGGATGACTGAGGAAGGAGCAAATAAATACAAACTAAATCTGTGAATGTTGAAATGGACAGACAGTACACAGCAATGTATGGATGAGAAAAAAATAGCAAAAATCTGATAATAAAGCCAGCTGATGCTAGTTAAAAACTCATTAGAAAGAATGGAACCTCCAACCACTGACTATGGTTACCCTTTGAGCTGACTGGCTGAATTTATGCCAGCTTGTTTTGACCGGATAGAGACCAATCAATGGCCTCCACTTTATTTTACACAGTGACAAGCGTTGAAAACCATTCTTCTCCTTTGTCCTTTGAATAAAAAATATTGTTTGCCAGCTTGCAGAAGTGCTTACTTACTTTTCTTTGATTAGCAAAAACCTAGGAAGAGGACTTTGCTGTTCAAATGTAAAGTAAGAAGTTGACTTTCGGTTTTGCACAAAAGAAGGTGTGGCCTAACTACATAGATTAGATTAAAGTGAACCGAATTAGTATGAAAACACTACATAGAACCCATTACCATAGTAAAGGATGCACTGTTTCATTCTCCTGTAAAAAAAGAAGAGATTATACTTCACACAACACCAGGTCACAACAGACATAACTTGAATTAAAAGCATAGGTTAGGTTTAGTACACGCAGTCTCCTTTTTTATGATTTCATGTCTTAGTTGACCTTATGATGTTTTTTCAATAAAAAAAAAAAAGGAAGAAGGATTGGGAAGAAAAAAAACTGTTTCAGTGCAGCCAGAAAAAGCAACATGGCGAAAGGTGGGAGAAAGGAAGGCTGACAATGATAAGATAGAGATGAAAATATGGTGATTTGAGGGAGAAAATAGTGGAGGGGGAGGGAGGTAATGCCAAAAGGGGAGAGGGCAGAAAACAGAAAGAAGAGAGAAAGAGGGAGTAGATGTAGAGGACTCGGACAGAGAGAGAGAGTGCAGCAGCGAGACTGATCGCTGTTGATCTTCACGATAAGCACTCCCGACAACTTGTGACCAAAGTGGCGCTTCGACACTAATCGGCCGTGAAGGCTGACCTGCAGCGAGGCAGCGCAGTTCAGATCGCATAGGGCCAGCGCTGCGGCTCAGACGAGATGGACCCAGACAGGAGACATCCAGGCATCAAAACTCACTGAGAAATTGCGACATGGCTTCAGTGCACTGTGAGAAGAACATAAGAGGAGGAGGAAAAAAAAAGCAAGCAGTGATACTGGTTGCTCTTGGCAGTCGAAGCAGACTTATGTGGCTTAAGATGAAAGAGAAGGACACAGCCAAAGGAGAGTAGAGTGAGGGAGTGAAGGGAAGTGTCTAGGGGAGGATGGAAAAATATGAGCAGAGTTAAAAAAAAAAAAATCACAAAGATCAATTTTATTGACAATTATCTGTGAGCTGGACTGTGCTGAACTGGAGAATAACCTTGAACTGTGTGTGTCCAACCTCTGCAAGACATAAAGCGTGTGGGCAGACATACTAACAGGTCTGAATACCCTCATGAGCAAAAAGTAAACAGGTCAAAGATATGGGTGGTGAATGAAACACACGGTATGCTACATGAACTGCATGTACACAGCCCTGACCAATCCAATATTGCAGTGCCATTGAGATTAACCACAAAATACCTTTTTTCAAACAGCAGGGCCTCTGTGACAAATATTACACACCAAGGCTGGATCACTTATTTAGTCATTGTGGGCCATTTTTTCAAGCTGTTTTTCTTTGCCTCTCTACTGCCTTTGGTTTGGGACTGTTGGTCGAAAAAAACCCAAGATATTTAAAGACATCGCACTGGACTCTTGCTGTCTGTGGTGGCCATTTCCAATCATTTTCCTAATCCTAGAACCTTTAATAAAAATTTAAAAAAAGCCGAACATCAGTATGGGCCGATATTGGCCTTGCTGCCTGACATCAGCATATTGCACGGAGGATGGCATTTACATTGGTTGATGTTTTTTTGTTGCCAGCACATCCATTTAGCAGTGTTCAAATATATTTTCTCTTTTATAATAATGATTTCTTTGTTTCCCAGGCACAGAATTTCCTAAAAGTAATCCTAATCATCACTATCAACCAATATTAAAAATGGTGCCATGAAAAATACTTTCAACTTTAAAAAGTTCTTTTGATGATCCAAGTATATTATGACAGGGTGATATTTGTCCTCCATCTCTTTCTGCTAATACACTGTCAATAACCTGCTTATGACCCTGTAAAGGGCAAGCTAAATAGTTACAGCCCAAGAAAAACTGTCAGACCATCAGCCAGTCAGTCAGGACTTTAATTTACCAGAAAATGCCTGAGTCAATTCCATACTTTTTTCCACACATGTTGGCCTTCTGCAGACACAATATACATTCTTATATAAATATTTTTACTTTCACTCAGAGCAGGTTGCTCTCGGTTGCCAAGACGCTGCCGCCGCGACAGTCAGAGAGGACGAAACATGAAGCTCTTCAGTAAGTAGGGAACGTGCTGTTTGTTCAGTCATTAATGACTACTGGCTCCCTCTTAAGGCGCCACATGCAAAAAATGTGTGCACTGTGCGAAAATTACATGGGATCTAATCATATCTGGCAGCATAAATCATGTGTGTCTGTGTCCCTTTAGGACAATTTACAGCAAGTGAACGTGAACTAGGTGAAGAGCGGGGGTGGTGGTGGTGGAGGAGAATGTCTGAGTACGACAGAGATGTTTGTCAATATTTAGTGCATGTTTCTAAAGAGGACAGGGTGGTTCTGCCTATATTTCAAAAATACATAAGCTGTAGGGGTGATAGCAGGAATAGACTGACTGATGAACAGGTCACAAACCAGCAGGAAGCACACATCTAACCGACGTCACTGAAGAGCAGAGACGAAACAGAATATGGCTCTACACCCTTTTTGTGTCCGATAATATGCCAATAGATTTAATAATGGCAGCGAAGTTCAACCTAACCACCAGGACACAAGTGAGGTTGTCAGCCTGAGTATTCTTCAAATTTTTGCGTGAGCACAAACACACACACACACACACACACACACACGTACAGACATATATAAATAGTATTCCTCCAAACACATGGCACAATGAGTGTATCCTATCATCTACAAAACAAAAAAAACAAAAAAAACCACAAACACGATACATTTGCACACTCACAAACCAAAGCTACCCGCAAACCACACACACGCACACACACTTAACACACATGCCCGCAGAAATAAAGCTTACAACGTAAAAACAGTAGTCTCCAGACACAAATACCATTCCGTGCAATTACAAAGCGGCCCAAAAACTGTTTACTTATTCATTGATGAAGTTAATTGCTCGTTAAAATTGCACATGAATTGTTTTGCACAAACTGCATAAACATTTCATGTTCTGTCTGAAGGAGGAAAGTTTCTGAGGAATGGAAAGCAATATCTGGAAGAAAAAAAAAAATATCACGGCCTTCTTAACACATGTACACATCTTGAATTCTTCCCCACCACAAATTGGTTATATTTATTCTGCAATGCTGAAAAAATTAGTTATTTTAAAAAGGACCGGTAGAGTAGACTTCTTTTTTTTTTCCAAAACAACACAGCAAAGGGACTGTCTGGGAGACATGCAGCACAGTACACGCTATTAGTTCTGACTGCTCGAGCTTCCCATTCCTGTACTTACAGTATACCGCAAATAGGACCATCACTTTTCATTACCTGCTGTTTCCAGCAGAGCTTCACTCTATCATTGCCACGGCATGCTAATGTAAAGCAGGCTACTGTCATGTAAATTAAACTGTTTGTTTTGTTTGCCTTCCCTCCTTCGGCTGATTGTCAGAGCGACTTGCCAGGAGCAGCAGGTGTGTTTGTTTGTTTGTGTAGGAGTGCACCGGTGTGCCGGGTTTGCTGTTTGTGTGCCGCGGCTGCTGCTTTATGCACACAGGTTCCGGCTGCACAGCAACAAGTGAGCTCTGAATGTGCGAGTGAGGCTGTGTGTGTGTAAGTTATGAAACCTGAAACACAGAAATGACACACCACACACACAACCCCTCCACCCCCCCTCCCCCCTTAGTCAACCAGATGTGCTCCTGACCCTGAGCTCAGCCACTGAAATGCAAAGTCGCATGCCTACTTGGCGCTCTTCCCCCCGGCGCAGGTACAACCAACTGTCACAAACAATGGGGGAATATGCATACCGTGGGATAGGGTTTGCTACAACATGCTCTCAATGTAAATCATATTTCAGAGGTTTCCGAGAGACAAGCCAGTCAGCCACCAAGTCAGCCACCCAGCCAGTCACCTAGTCAGCCAGCCAGCGCTCTGCTGTATCTGTAACGCCACAGGGTAATTGACAGTGGATGTTAAAAAAAAAAAAAAAGGGAAAGCAACCCTGTTTACAGCACTGCCTTAAAATATGGAAACTTGTCCCCTGTTCATTTGTAGACACAGTGAAATATCAAATGGCACTACAGAAAAATAAGAAGCCTTCATGATTCCTCATTATGAGACAGATGACAATGACTCCCATCTCTCCCATCTCTAATTAGACAGAGGGGTGGCATGTGTTAACTAGATAAACAATTCTTCAACATCTGTAAGGACTGTCGTAGGAAGCTGCAGTTTTTCTCTCAAAACAGAACTGGTTGGCAGCTTTGAAACAGATTCAGCATAGCTGCAAGGGTGGTAGGATAACTAAAGACTTATTTACACCTAGTTGCTATACAAGCATTACCTTCAGGCCTTGAGGGATTTTCTCATTTGGTTTGGTCATATGAGAGCACAGCAGTTGTTGAGAGGGAGGTCTCTCACCAACTCTTCAATTGGACTAAAACTGTAATTCAACCAGAGTAAGTAACTGCTCAAGAAAATAACTGCACCTGTTCATGGCATTTGTTGATAGTTTAACATGGCTGCATCGGGCTTAAGCTATTAATTAAGTGGATTCATTACATGAACACTTGTTCCATGTGGTAAATGCAAAAGTTGTTCAAAATTGTAAGTGCAGCTTAAGCATTGGTATTATAAATATAACATGAACAATCACATTAAAAAATTAGACATATAAATTAACCAAAAAAAAAAGCTGTGAATTCATTTAATTGCTAAAATTCAACTAATTTCTCTGAAACATCACTCATCATTCACATTTTTACAGTTCTAGATTTTTATTGGAGTAAATGTTCATTTAGGGCAGCACGGTGGCACAGTGGTTGGCTCTATTGCCTCACAGCAAAAAAGTCCTGGGTTCAGATCCACGCTGGGGCTTTTCTGTGTGGACATGTTCTCTCTGGGTGCCCCAGCTTCCTCCCACAGTCCAAAAACATGGGTGGGTTAGGTTAATTGGTGATTCTAAACTGGCCATAGGTGTGAATGGTTGTCTGTCACTCTGTGTTAGGCTGGTGACCTGTCCAGGGTGTACCCTGCCTCTCACCCTATGACAGCTGGGATAGATTTTGAAACAGAACATTTCTCCAGCAAAAATACAGCACAAATACAAATACAATTAGGCTCAATACAATTAGTTTTTTGGACAATGACAGTTTTTTTTTACACTTCTGTACATCACAACAGTGGATTTTAAATCAAATAATTAAAATGGGATTAAAGTGCAGACTTTCAGTTTTAATTCAAGTGGTTTAACCAAAGTATTGCATTAAGTGTTTTGGAATTACAGCCTCTTTTATACATAGTCCCACATTTTAAGAGGCTCAAAATTAATTGGACAAATTAACACAATTTTAAATATGAGGATTGTTTTCTGGATGAAAATCCTTTGCAGTCAAATACTGCCATGGACATCACCAAATGCTGCGTTTATTCCCTTGAGATGCTCTGCCAGGCCTTTACTGCAGCCACCTTTGGTGGCTGCTTGTTTGCGGGTCTTTCTGCATTCAGTTTTGTCTTCACTAACTGAAAAGCATTGGTTTGGGTTGAGATCAGATGAC
Source organism: Paratilapia polleni (assembly GCA_015106735.1). NCBI lineage: Eukaryota > Metazoa > Chordata > Actinopteri > Cichliformes > Cichlidae > Paratilapia > Paratilapia polleni. Next base: position 17,829 of record VUQI01006319.1, read on the forward strand.
TGACTTGACCATTTGAAGAATATCCTATTTCTTTGCCTTGAGAAACTCTTGGGTTGCGTCATTATTGAAAAACATGCTAAGCTAATGTTGCCTTTGTCAGCTCAAGACACTCTCGCAAAAGAGATTTTTAAGCTTTAATCTTTCACTTCTCGGCTAAATAAAGTTAAAAAATGAATAAATAAATAAACAATTATCCATTTGCACTATGAAGCACTGTCCGATTAGTTTTGCAGCATTTGGCTGAATCTGAGCAGAGAGTATAAACCTGTACACTTCACAATTCATCCTGCTTCTTCTATCAGCAGTCACATCATCAATAAACCATGTTTGACAGATTATGTGGTATATTTCCAATCATGAGCCGTTTCTCTCCTTCTATATACTTTTTGATGATTATGGTACAACTTAATCTTGGTTTCACCTGTCCAAAGAATTTTTTTCAGGCTCTTTTAGATGTTTTAGATTTCTGACAAATTCTAATCTGCTCTTCTTGTTCTTGAATGTAACCAGTGGTTTGCACCTTGTTGTAAACTCTCTGTATTTCCATTCATGAAGGCATTGCTTAATTGTAGACTTTGGCAATGATGCACCTATCTCCTCCAGAGTTTTCTTGACTTGGTTAGATGTTGTGAAGTTGTTTTTCTTAACCATGGAAATAATTCTGTCATCATGCACTTTAGTTGTCTTCTGTGGTCTTTCGGGCCTTCTGTTGTTGTTGAGCTGACCAGTGCACTAATTCCTTTTAAGAATGTACCAGACTGTTGATTTTGATACTCTCTGAAAGATTTATTTTGGATTTTCAGCCTAATGATGGCCTCCTTCATGTGCATTGACATCTCTTTGGACCTCATATTGAGAGTTCCAGTGAACCGCTACCAAATACAAATTCAACACTCGGAATCAACTTCAGATCTTTTATCTGCTGAATTTGTCATGGAATAATGAGAGAACAGGCCTCACTTGGCCTTGAAACTGCTTGTATGTCAACTGTCCAATTGATTTTGAGCCCCTGAAAATGTGGGACTATGTATAAAAATGACTGTAATTCCTGAACAGTTAATGCAATACTTTTGTTAAACCCTTTGAAGTAAACCTGAAAGTCTGCACTTCAATCGCATCTTGATTGTTCGATTTAAAATCCATTGTGGTGGTGTACAGAGATAAAAATTACAAAACAAAAAGTGTCATTGTCCAAAAATTTAAATATATCCAACTGTACAAGACTAGGCTAAAGAAACAGTGTATTTTGACTACACGGATTCAGCCTGGCAAATCAGTTTAGTTGCTGACTCACATTACTGCCTTACAATTGTATGCCACCAACAACCAAGTTGTAGTTTACATCCCCACTGTCCGATCTCATAATATATATAGCGAAGACTGAAGGAAATTTATAGGTGGGCACCGAAGATTAGTGTGACAAATTGAATAACTGACCACATGTGAAATATGGTCACAATCTCCCCTTCTGTTGTTAAGTTATTGTGTTCAATAATGGAATAATGGCCACAGAAATGGTTTGGAGAGCAATATGATGTCACAGTAAAGTTTAACTTTGACCTTTTGGATATAAAATGCCACAACTTCATCATTTTATCCTGTTAGACACTTGTGTTTTGTCATAATTAATTAATTTGAGCCTAACTTTAAGAAAAAGCCCCTCATTCAAGAGATGTCACCTTCACAAGAATGGGACAGATGGATAACCCGAAAAGCTTAAGGCCTCTGGTCATAGCTGTCACTGGCGTGGAGGCATGAAAATGTAAACACAAGGTAAGCGTAATCTCATTTACACAAAGCAATTTAATCCATGTAAATCCAAACAGCCGCTGAAGAGCTCTCGCAGGTTTGAAGTGCTTTCAATGCCTCTGTTAAACAGCTTTATGAGAGTGGCGGAAAACAATCAGAGGAGAAATTCCATGGAAAAACTGTCTTCCATTTCCACTTAAAGTAACCAACTTATGGTCTCACACACACACAGGAACACAGATACACACTGCAGTCACAGCCTGTGCCAGCTATGTCCACCAACAACAGGCCCTGTCTGTCAGAGAGCATTATTCATCATGCCTTATCCTAGTGCTTTGCTTTTTTAGTGCCCAAAACAAAACAACAGCACGCTATAGCAACGTCAATGTGATCCCGTGACAGATCTGAAGCAACACAAACGCGGCCGAACTTAAAGTAAATTAGCCCTGCGTGATGAGTCGACCACGTCCGTCACTGTGAATAGCTCAGCTCTCCTCTAAAGCAAAGCAGATGCCATCAGAGCAGGCACTGTGAAATGGACACTTCATACCACAATGATAAAAACAACAGAGAGCTTTTTATGTGAACAGAAACTAATGGGCTTTTTTTTTACGATTACAGATCCAAATTACTGTCTAGTGGATTACAAACTGATAGCAGCTGTAAGACTGAAACGACCTTTCCACATGTAATGTCATGTAATGTCACCAGAACACTAAACTCTGATGACACACCCTTTTTAAGTCTGAGGAGAAAGTGTACTCAGAAACACAAACAGAATGATGAACATGAAAAACTAAAATTCTGACTGTATAAATCTAATTTTATTGTTGCAAACATGAGGTCACAGGTTGCCATCTCTTCGTTACTGAACAGACCAGAGGTGCATATTCTTTGTGTGCTTACACATACATAGAAGTCTTCCAATCACATTCAAAAACTATTTATAAATTCTTGAAAGCATGCTATGGTATAAATCTACACACAGCCAATGTATGTCTGATAAATATGTAAAAAAAAAAAAAAGACAACTGGGAACCGTGATGTAACATGATGTAAAAAAAATATATATCATTACCTGTTAAAAAGGGATTCATTTCAAAACACTTTGAAAAGGGTGATCCTAGACTTACAAAGCACCTGTGTAGCTTTTCTTATCAGGGATGTGAGCATTGTGCTCACCCATTCAGGATTTAAAAAACAAAACAAAAAAGAAAGAAAGAAATTAAAAGAAATAAATAAAGATTTTTACAAAGCTGCAACTACTAACTAAATGACTTCACCATCAGGATTAATAATATAACAATAAAGAGAGAGGAGTTCAAGTTGCTAAGAAAACAGGACACAGAGTACAAGAGGTAAATATAAAAGGAAAGGGTGTGCTCAAGCATGTTGATATTGTTGGTTTTAGCCTGGTAACGTATCTCCAGGGCTGCTGGTTCTTGCTGGTGTTAAACAGAGCCAAAGTCTGGGGGTAACTGGGAGCATTTGATCTGGAAGTTTCCACTGACCCAGGGCTCCGTGTGTCGCTCTGCAGTGGTTATGCTAATGCCTGGCCGGGTCTCCCTCACCGTGGGCCGGCCTTAATGACTCTCAGGATGGAGGGGAGCAGCCAAAACAAGTCTCCTTGGTGGGTATCTTGTTAAATTAAAGACAAGGGGCCACTCAGGGGATGGTTTGCTAGTCTCTGAACTACTGAAGGACTGCAGCAGGAAAGTCAAGAAACACAGCTTCAGTGAATAAACAACAGCGGGAGCTCAGCTCGAGGTGGGTTATTTGATACAAACAGGCAAATGAATATGCAAAAACAAAGGTGTCAGTATCATAAAACAAACATATGCTTATTAGTTTGTAAAGCATGAAAGTCAGACTGTACAAACTATAGTTTTGTGAACATTTGGATACATCACGTAGCATGTGTTTGACTTTAAGTTATGTGCGGGGTCAGAGATTGATATGCAAGAGAAAATATAAGCTCTGTGTGGGCAGGTGTAAGTGCAGCTGAACAGGTCGGTCAAGGATGTCCAATCTCTACTGGTGTGGAGGTAGGTAGAAAACAATGTAGGGTGGAAGTGTGTAAGATCATTCTTCTTACACACACATGCTGACAAACACACAAACCTACTCTCTGAAAACTACTCACACACACGCGACTCTTTGCCCTCCTTCATCTCTCTTATTCTAATCTCAAGCTAATCTTTTCTCATTCTTACCTCCCCAAACCGGCTCATATTTCACCGCCCGTATCTTTACATTTTCTATTATCCACTACTGAAAAATGTGACCAATGCGGCCACTGTTTTGAAATAAAATATGAATCATCTTAGATAAAGATATGGTGCAGTTATTGTTTATTTATTTATTATGTTTTTTTATTTTCTAATTCCCAGTTAGCCACCTGTGGCCTGTGTTTGCTGCATTTGCCCTCCTCTTCCTTCATTATGTGAAAGAAGTTATTCTGCCCCCAACTTGCTGACACTTCTGTCAGCGGTACAACTAATTTTTCTCAATTTTTCCTGCTAAAATAAGGCTTTCTTATTAAAAAAAAAAAAAAGGAGAAGAAGAAGAAGAAGAAGAAGCAACGTCTGCTGACCAGCTTGTGGTGTCTGATCAGATTGGAAACCTAGAATATAACACAGCACACACACACACATACACACACAAAGTCCTTGTATCTACAACTCTGCCAGATATATATAATAGAGAGAGAAATAGGAAATATGAAGCCTTCAGCCATAGCTCGGCAGTGTTACATATGAGGGGAGATCCCATCGGTCCGGCTCTGTATTTAGTATTTCTCGAGAGTAATCTTTTGTCATTTTATCACAAGAAATGAAATAATGGGGCAATCCTCTAATGAAAAATGAGACAGTTGCTGCGGCACAGGAGAGACCGAGAGACAAAGAGGATAGAAAGAGGTTCGGAATTTAAGGCTTTCAAGGATAGTAAGCGCCTCCCTCCTACATGAAAAGAGCTGTTTGGTGCAGATCAGTAATTAGGCTAAATTAAATGAAATCTTATATGTGATGAAAGCAAGAATGTTTTTTAGAACAAGACAATGATAAAATCTCAGAGAAAGGTAAATATTATTTAGTAGTCTTAAAGCAGCATTTAACATTTTGAAAATCAAACTTTGTGAGATGTAAGAGTTTGAGTTAGTCATTTAAACATAGCTATATTATCACAGTTTTTAAATGGTGCAGCGGGTTGATTTAAATTAAATTTAGGTATGTAGGCATAAAAATATATGGAAAGGTACACCCAATTTACTTTAAATATAGAGTATATAATTTTATAACCCAGCATTTGGAGTTTTTTCTGTTTAAAATATTAATCTACAGCTAGTAACAAGATCTGTCAGATAAATGTAGCAGAGTAAAAGAAGTAGAATAAATTTTTAATACAATTTCCTTAACACTATACTTAAGTCAGAGAGCACTAAAGTAAATGTTATTAGAAACATACTTGTGTCCAATTGTTATATGATCACTCAAACCATGTATTATGGCAATTGGGTTTTTAGACATTAAAATAGTTAAAAACTCTGAGTTGCTTTGAGCAACTAGACTCTGTCTGTTCTCTCTGACTGTTTTTGGTCTTGACATTTTTGTATCAAAGGCTTGTCAGTGAGAAACACTGGCTTCCTCTGCTCTTTGCAAATGGATTACATCAATCAGTTGTCATCTGAGGGAAGATCAAATACTGTCAGAACAATGAAATGCTAACTTTATCCAGCTTAATGGACAAAGGAAGCAGAATAACGTTCAAAAGTAACAAGTAAACGTGGGAAAAGGTGGGAGGATCAACAGTATGGAAATGAGGAAAAAACATAATGAGGAAATAACAAATGAATATATGGATAAATACATCATATACCTATAGTGGCTTACACACTACTTAGCAAAAATGCACACACACTTAAATTTTCAACTTTTCAGCACCTTTAAAAGCCAATCATTTTCAAGCTTAATTTAGATTAAGATATTTGTCCTGCTGCAGAGCAGCGATAGAAAGCAGTTGTTTCCTCTTACAGACAGACACACACACGCACACTGAGTCTGTTATACTCTTTCATCTCTTTCACTTGTGTATGTGCCCATGCAAGTCTGCATGCATGCAGCTGCTGTTGAAAGTGTGTGTGACAGACAGTCTCTCCCTCCATGCATCTGTGTTTAATTAAAGGCAGAGTTTTGGCATCCCAAGCCACCGCCGCAGCCCTGTGCGCACACACACGTACACAGAGACTGAGAGAGCAAGGGAGGGAGGCTGGCCCTAATGTGCATAATTAACTTAACCCCCATCACTTGACTTTAAAAGGGCTGTTTGGAGGACTGAGCCAGGCAAATGGAGGCTGGGAGAGTGGTCCTTTATGTCTAAAATATTCATTACTGCATTTCAGAGGATTTTCGAGCATCCTCTGATTTTTGTTTTCTCGTTCGGGAGGACAGATTGTTGCTAAGCACCTCTGAGACGACAAAATAGGCTAGTGGGAAATGGGACGAGTCGCCATTTCAAACAAACACAAAGTCACAAAAACACACACACACACACACACACACTCAGCACAATGGACAAGCCTGGAAGTATCTCATGTGATTACACTCTTCTACTTCTGACTTTGTAACAAGAGCAGAGAGTTAGTCTTTGCATGTGAAACATGCCGTACACCAGCCAAGAAAGCCTGACATGACTCCAGCTGAAGAGGAGTTGAGAGTAGGAAGGAGGACAGGAACAGGAGTGACTGGCCAAGAAAATCTCTCGCCCTGGGGCCTGGTCCTTTTCCTCCTCCTCCTCCTCATCCTGCTGTGCCAGTACTGACTGCTACCAGCCACATACTTCACCTCCCATCAGGGTCAGGGCGGCAGTGAAAAGGTCAGCTCGCCGACAGCTGATTGGCCGGGATGGCTGTAGTCGGCGGCTGGTAGCCAATGGGCATCCTGACGCACCTGATGTGACACACACCGCTCCGAGCGTCCTCTCCGCACAACAGGCCAGAGAGGATAGGCAGAGTGAAAACAACAAAGCATGCGGCACTGCTAACGAAGAGAAACAAGAACAGACTGTCCAGTCCTGCAGCAATGCAGGAATCAAAAATTGAAAAGTTTAATAAGTCGCTGTTTAAAATTCTAAGCTTGAAGTGAATGTATGGAGATATGCAAAACAAATGGGAAATACACATCAATAAGAGCACTGCACTGGTAGAGCCCCACTGAGGACTGAATTAGACCTCACAGCTGCAGCTGCTGGACCAACTCTTGAGGTCGCCTGCAGGCCACCAGCATCAATTGCTCCTAATGAAGTATCAAACTGACTATGCATGAAATACCGCAGGAATTGAGTGAAACTGTTCATACCTCACTCAGAAAAGAAGCCATAACATGCAGTCTAGTTAACAGACTCTGATCCCCGGATGGTGGTGAAGAAACCCACAATAGCCTTTATCAGTCTCATGAAAAGCATGACAAGTCAATTGAGAAAATTAGAATGGATATATTCATATTTCTGCGTATTAAGCAGTGGGAAATGCATATTCATAATTGTCCGGTTGCTAATTATCCAGTAACAGGAGTGTGTGTGTGTGTGTGTGTGTGTGTGTGTGTGTGTGTGTGTGTGCGCATGTGGTTATTTAATGGGTAATTAGCTGAGATAAGAAACTAATAAGCACTGTACCTCAAACACTGGCTCATATTACAGTGAGTCTACAAATGTATCTGAGAAAAAAATCAAGTGGATGGAAAAAAAAAAACAAGATGCCGGAGTAAGTCAAAACCACACACTGCACACACACACACACACACACACTGCACACACACACACACACAAAGAAAGACAGACTGAGCAGGGCTATAAAAAGTGCAAAGGGCCAAACTGCAGGGCTATGTGTGTATATGTGTATGCGTGTGTGTGTGTGTGTGTGTGCCTGGCGGCGGTGCTGTTCATGTGGCTCACACTGGAACAGATCAAAGGAGACGCATCATTTTTGGGCATGTGTGCACCAGCACACCCCTCCTCTCCCTCCACATCCACATCCTCCACCCCTCCATAATAGAACACAATAAGAACCAGCAGATCCGTCGGCGGCGGCTGATGTGGACGGACAAGAGCAGGAAATGGATTTGGAAACCTCCTCCAGCGCTCTGTCACATTTCCTTGCACTCTGTTGCTGACAAACAAGACGCATCACCGTTCTGTTTGACCGCCCCCTTCGCAGTCTTTTTCCTTTCTCCCTCACTTCCAAGTATTTGACTTACGCAGGAAATGTGGGTGGAGTTAACTGGTGCTGCTGCTACTGTTGTTGTTGTTGTGCCCTTGAGCTCTCATGCCAACCTGAACAAGTTAATGTCCGGCTGAGTGAATGCTATGATTTATTTGGGAGTACTGGGTGGGCTGGTGGGTAGTTCTGCTTGTATGTAGGTATGTCAGTCATAGTTTAAACGGTGACCTTTATTTTCCACAGTTCAGTCCTCAGCCAAACTTCAGTTTATGGCTGGAGATCAAAGTTTTATTGTAGTTCTTTAAAGAGGAAACTGCAAGCTAAGTAACTGGCGAGTCAATCAAGAGAAGATTGATTATTATTTATTGTTTAGGTTTAAGATGTTTAGCAAATGAAGACCATTATTCTTAAATGACAAATTTAATTAAAATAATCAGCAGTAAAAATATGGTCCTTTACCAATTATTTTATTTGCAGGCCCTACTATTGTTACATTTAAACTATTTTACACAAGAATCACTACTTTGTTTATCATGTTTGTTATGTTAGAAGTGAGAATTTATTTTAAACATTTTTGGAGTGTGTAAGCCACTTTTTTTGTGTGTGTGTGTTACAAATCTGCTTGTGTTACACAGCACAGCAGCCCAGTAAGCTCCTCCCATCCCAATACACACACCTACATCCCCGCACTACCACTCTGCCACTGTAAGGCAGTGCTAATATTTGCCCGGCTCACTTCTAATACACATCAGCATCAAGAGTGTTTTCACTGTGCTGTCACAAGCCAGAGAAAATATTTGCCTCCCTTTCTGCCACCCCCCCATACACACACACAAACATACACACACATCTCCACTAAAAAGCCCTCCTCCTCCTCCTCTTTCTGCACCAGCCGCCACCCTCCAACTTTCTCCAGACACGCACGCACACCTCCCGAACCACACCAACAGCCTCCCCCTTGATAGATAAATGCTGACTGGATTTGCTTAGCAAATTGTTGTGCCGCCTAAAACGACAAGACTTGTGTGGTAAAGATACATTTAAACAGTTGACGGGCAGGAAATGATTTTCCGTGATAGCCGGCCATTAGACTAGTGCTCTCCAGCATGGAGGGGTGTTATTGAAAGGGAAACCCTACACGACTGCGCAGACACTCTCTAACCAGCACGATGAGGTAGATGGTCCACTAAGGCTTTACACACGCACACACACACACAAGAACACAGACATATGCTTTAATACTCCACAAATTGTGTTTTTTGCTTCTCATTTTTCCCCTGGCTTGTGAAACATCATGACATTGTGGAGCCAGCCCCATTAAGGTAGAGCTTTAACGCAAACATTACAGTGTCATCACACCACTTCAGACCTCCCCACTCACTGAATATCAAAGCCAGAAGAGCTGTCAAAAGCCTATATTAATCAATTTCAAATTGAACAGAAAATTGTTTCCCACTCTCCACCCTAACGGCTCTGATTTAGAGCAATCTCGGGCCCACTGGAAAAAAAGAATTCACCTCCGAAACTCCGGAGTGAGAAAAGAGAGGAGGCGAGGAGGAAAAGAAGGAAAAGAAAGAAGAAAAGAAAAAAGTCAGGGTCTAATTAGGAGTAATTACAGCCTTTTCATTTCCAACATGATGAAATAATTTGATTCTTTTTAAAGACGGGGGTCTGGTTTGCCTCAACGCAGACAAAGCGCCCCTACGTCGAGAGCTGAGAGCTGTAGCAGGACAATGGCGGTCCTTCGGAGAGCTGAACGTCACACCGGCCCATAAATCATGCCAAAGGTAGGCTTCAGACACAGCTATTTGACTGTTCCTCGCTGATGGCCGCCATACAGAGGTGACCCACATTAGCGAGATAAAATAAATATGGGCAATGGCAGCGCTGAGATGGAGGGGAAGTGACATGTTAGAAGGAGAAAGGGGACATACGTCACCATGAAACACTGGCTTAAACAGACATCCCATAGCACATCGATAAAGGGGCATGTTGTTCCAATTCACTCTGCAGCTACGAAATAAGAAACAAAAAAGTATTTTGTTTCATCTAGAAGGAACTATTCCAATAAGGATGGATATAATCAAATTCTCTGTAGTGAACAGAAGAGGAAGGTCTAAGAGACGCGGCTGGTATTTGAAAGTGACAAAGATGGAGCAAGCAAGAAAATGTTTCATCTGTAAGAAGAGACAAGTAGGGAGGGTGCAGTTAGAAAAGAAAAGAGGGGGAAAAGAAGGACAGAGAGAAAGAGGGATGCTGGGGCATAATTACAAGTAAAATGCAGAGAAATTAGCATAGAGAAAAAGAGCTTCCAGTTTGTCTCTCTCTTAGGCATGCTCCCAGAGGTTCTCCCATTGGAAGAGCTAAGGTAAGAAACAACTCGGGCTAACTTCATCTCCTTTTCATCTTACTAAGGACACAGCACATTTAGGGCTTTCACAGCTTAAAAGGCCTCCTTAATCAACACCAACTCTTTCATGTGCTCAGCAATAAAGAAAAGAGATTCCTGTTTCCAAAGGCTAACAAGAAGAGTATTGAGACCGTCTTGACTCAAGTTCTAAACTGAAGACTGGTGGAGTGCTGAATAAACAGGGCGAAGAAATCCCCTACTTTATCTGTTTATAAAAATATATCACTTTAGTTATATACACGACCAATACATGTTCCTGCATTTTTATTAACAAGCTTCATTTATTTTAGTCTGCATCTACAATTATTAAGCATCCTAAAAGAAAACTGGTCTTTTAGGATGTACTGGTTGATGTAAAATGCTTTCCTACATTAAAAGATGCCGCAATAGGTGGAGAACATCTATTTAAGTGAGTAATACTGTCCACTGAAAACAGTAGTTTGAAAATAAGTCTGGCATCACTATTTTTCTTGTAGTTAGCAATGCTACTAAATAATAGAAATTTAAGTATGAATATTTTCCCAGACTGCCTCATTAAAGACAAAGTTGTCTAAACATATAACAAATACAGAGTTTCAAACAAACAGCTAGTCATTGTAGTTTTCAGCAACTGGGGGAAAAAGTGGAGGGAACTATTTTAGCAGTAAAATGGATTAACCCAAAATAAACTAATTTTCAAGTTCAATGTACTGAAGCAATGTGCAACCCATTCCAGCAGTCATGTCCCACTCATATATTTTAGTCATTTTTGGATTAGGTCTACGGAAGAGAGGAACGAGCTCTATCAGGCTTTAGCACAGGCAGAGGCTGTTTGTAGGGTGGACTCATTGTTGGGTTTGGTCTTTTTTGGGCATTTCTTGCAAAAACAAAGAAAATACAGAAGATTACCAGACGTGCTTTAAACTCAGAGACAAAGTGGCAGATGGGGCTTTAGAGGCTGACTGAGCCCAGACAGAGAGGCCAAGTGGGGAAGTTGAAGACCAGCATTTCTGCTCAGCATCAGCAGCCTACTTACAACCAGCTTGGAGCAATCTCCTCCAAAGGCGCCTGCCAATCAATGGACCTGGACCACTCCCTAAGGCCTAGTCAGGGGCCACGGGTGGACCCGGCAAGTTCCCTGAGGTCCGCTTTTATCAGGGTAAATAGCAAGGAGACGTAAAATAGGACTCACCAGTAGTTATCTGTCCACTTGTGTTTCAAAGAAAGCAAATGAGCTCTGTCTCTCTCAACATATACGCATTTATGCATATATTATATGTACATTGATGTATAAAATTCAAGTAAACAGTAGGTAAAGTGTTAGGGCACCTTTGAGCTTCATTCAAACCTACAGCAATTAAACAAATTGCTGTAGTGTTGTGTTGTGTTGGCTGAGATCTTTGGTTATCTAAGGCCGTATTTAGGAAATATCTCGTTAGTGGTCCTGTCACCGCTGGTACCTTTCAAATTGCAGCTTTCTCTATCCTTTCCCTCTTTCCTCCTGCAGTTTGCCCATGTTCATCTTATGCTGTCAGGATACCACAGTCTTGCTACATTAAATCTTTTGCAGTTTGCACAAAGATGTGTAGATGTGAAATTGTGTCACCAACAGTTAGACCGTTTGGCCTTCAGTTGCCTCATTCTCTGCAGGTTCCAGTCAAAACCTGGAATCACTGAATGGAAATCTGCTGTATGAAAAGTGATTTTTGCCTACAAGATGATGTTTGACTTTCGTCAGGGCAATATACCCCTTGTCTGCACAGCTTCACATTCATCTATGTGTATGTGTGTGGGGGTATGTCTGTGTGTATCTGTGTCTGATTTCAAGAGAACCGGAAAATAAAAGCAACAGAGATGATGGAGGTCAGAGCCCCCTTTCATGCTTACAATCATAGCAGAAACCCCATTGGGCGTGTAAAGCTGAGCTGAGCATCTGTCTGTCTCTTCTCTCCTTTCCTAACCACACACACACACACACACACACACACACACACACACACACAGGCTGAGATATAGACATAACTACCCGCGCAGGCCTTCCCTTTCTTGCCTCCCCGTCCACCTGGCCGTTTGATGATGCCTCACTCGCTCATGACAACGCATCGATTTTACTTCTAGCCGCTGTGTAAGCCGTCTGCCTGGAGGAATCCATTAGGGCCAAACAGTTCTCATCCTCTCATTGAGTGACAGCCATGACAGCCCCCCACCCCCAATTGCCTCATTGCAGACTGACAGCTCTGCACTCAAACAGGCCTTTTTCACAGCAGCTCTAATAGTTTAAAACGCTTACCATTACCAGGCACAGACACATGGGGGCCAGATAGCGGCCAGGCAGTCTGAATGGGTGTTGGAGGTAAGGTGTTTTGGCAGGCCGGCCTCCAGTTGCAGCCACAACTCCTCCCCTCTCTTGCATGCTTGCATCCAGTGTTTCTATTCCCTATCATTTTCTAACGGCAGCTATCTGGAAAAGCTCTTATAAGAGGAAATCCTTGATCTTTAGAACAACCTGCAAGGGATTTTCAGCAGAAAACGAACTGACATAAATACTACTATTTAGACCCTCCGCCAGTGCAAGGTAAACCACTGACAGCTGTAACAGTGAGACATTTATTCACCATTTCTGACCATGACCCCAAGGATCAGCTTACACCTTTGGCAAATTGTGCTTCCCAAGGCTACTACAGAAAATATGAATACTTTCTATGTGTGCAACAAGCAGGCAGTTGTGCTTTTCATAGAGTTTGAAGTGTAGAGTATAATTTGTGAATGCGTGATTAAGGCGAGTGTGTATTATGTGTGAACACCTTTATATCTGTGTGTTTGCGAGCAGGGCTGAGGTGGCCATTTTGCCACATTTAGAAGCAGCAGTCGGGTCCCCAGGGTTAAGGCCACATCATTTGGGTGACTGGGTGCAGAGCTTAGGGCAGTATTAGTAAAATTCTTGTTTTCTCACCCTGTGAGTGAATGCTTGATGTTTCAGCATCGGGATAGTCCGGCAGAGGAGTGCATTCCATGTGGGCAGCAATCATATTTTTAAACCTAAAAAGAATCCCACACAAACAGGAAATCTAGAGGTAAGGCTACTGCTATTCAGGTTAACATGGAAAGTAAGTAACCACAATCCACCAGTATGTGGGCTTATTTACACATGGCAGGATGAGGAGTTACTGAAAGGACCTGTGAGATCTATACTTCTCCATATTAAACACGTAATCCTGTCCTGAATGTTGTATTCACAATGTCGGTATAAAAGTCACTTTCTCGCCCACTTGAGTGTGTTTTTACCCGAGGTGTGTGCCGCCTGGCTCTTACGAAGGCTTTCTGCGGCGGATGGTCTCCATCTCAACAGCCACTCAGGAAGAAAAAGCATGACCTCACATAAAAATGACCCCAGGAGGAAATTCAAGTGTCAAACACACACAGAAATATGCCTTAAAAGAGGGGGGAAACGGAGGGGGAACTCGGAACACGTATGCGGTGATTAATTAGCTAATAATTAAGTCACGGGGTAATATGCATTTTTCAATTAATTAAACCTTGCCTTGCACCATAAATCAAGCGAAACTGTCATTGTTTCACAAATTAAATATATACATTTCCAAGCAATAATACCGCTGATTGCGGCACTGCGGGGCTCATCAAGGAGGGAAGGCATGACATGTGTGTGGCAGGCATTGACTCAGTCCAATGCCCCAAAACCTTTGACAGGCCCACAAGTCAAAGGCAGCCAACACGCCAGAGGCCTCTACCAGTCAGACTCCACATCACACACCTCCTGCTTTCTGCATGGGACATCGGCAATGTGTCTGAACAGCATTAGAATCAATAGGAAAATGTATGTACCATATACAGATCAGTTACTTAGTATGTTTTTCCCATAAGAGGAATTTTTTTTTCCCCTTTCAGATACAGTTCATTTTCACATGACAGACCATCACACATCCAGTAGGCCTGCTCAAGCAAAGTGACATAATATGTCTGTTTGCTTTCATTGCTCACAAAGGAAATTCATTACCTCACATTTACAAATGCAGAAGCCAATAGATGCAATCATTATCCAAAATATATTGTTTGTCACCAATGGCAAATGATGGTATATTTTTCTTCCCAATGGTTCAGACGTTAATTTGCTGAAACATGATGTTGTAAAATGACAAAAACAAAGACTCACACACACACACGTATGCACAAGCACACACACGTATAAATTTGCAAGTGCCGTGTGACACCCAGACGTATAATGAACAATATGAACCACTGCCATCATTATCCTACACAATGTATTTGTTATCACTGCTCCCATAATGAAGTGTCTGTTTGATGGTTAGTACAAAGTCCCATTGCTCAATTGCTTTTCATAAAATGGCATCAATATATCCATGTGGACGGAGACACACACACACACACACACACACACACACATACACACACACACACACACAAGCAGACATGGAAACTCACAGTTCAGATGCAATTAATCAGAAATAAAAATGCTTGCATGCGCAGAGCCAAGTACAGCATTATGCTACATTTGTTTTAGCTCTAAAACTGTTACCTTGCCCTATTCCTTTGTATTTAATAAGAAAAAAATGTTAATCTTTAATTTTCCATCTATTAATTATTACTACCTGTACAAAGAAATCTAATATGTTAGTGTAGCTTTTGCTTAGAGTTATTTCACCAACTGAAATAAAATGAGGGTACAATTTTATTTTTTATAACAGTAACAATTCAGTGTGGCTAATTAGTTAAGACCCAATCCTAAATTCAGTTGGTGTCTACAAGTTGCAGCCTGATCTTTTCACTCTCTTTTTATATGTGTCTAAGTTTTTTGAGGGAACTTGGTCTTGTCATAACCATTTTGCCCTTGGCTAGCATACTAATATGGCCTTGGGTTGGAATAAATTACTGCTCAGATTAGCAGGAAGGATGAAGAGGAGGTTTTATTTTTAGAAATTAGAATATTTGTTACATTATTAAAAGGGGGAACATCCTTTGATTCCTCGCCCCTTTTTTTTTTTTTTTTTTTTTTCCCCCTCCTTTTTTTTTTTTTATTTTTTCC
>VUQI01006331.1:2849-15929 GCA_015106735.1 Paratilapia polleni
AATAGCATACAGGGTAAAAGTAACAGAAAACTGTAATTAGGAATCTAAACATGAGATAATATGCAATACCTGATTCAACAGTGATCATGACAAAGCTGAAATGTAAGTAAAAACTGATCCACATGCACACTTCTAACAACATGTTAAGATATTACACTGTATTTTGCAGCAGAAAATGAAGTTTATACTGGAGTAAATTTAAAGTTTTTGTATTGCCAGCTTGTGATTTTCATGTTTTTGCTATAAAGTTGGTCTACATATAAATTCACCCATCCATGGTCTTAAAAATCCTGGCAAAGCACTGAGAACAGAGAATATATGAGAATCAGTATGAGCTGGCATGGCGCTACATTAGCCCCAGGCAAAAATAAACTAGGACCACTTATTGACCCCTTACTGCAGTTCTGATGCTGACATTGATCACCACTGTTGGTCTGCCCATCGTGCAAGTCAGTATTAAATTACTAAAAGGCCTGTAGACTAATTGAATAATAGCATATACAGTTGTGGTCACAAGTTTATGTACATTCATCATGGTTATTTTGAGCTTTTAATAATTTCTTTGAACTGTTCTTTTTCCAGGGTGGAAAGACTGTACAGCATGCATCTTTAGTGACTTTAAAAAACAAGAATTGGGTGCACAAATTTGAATTTATTTTGGATTTTCTCTAATCCACACAGGGTCAATATTATACATACAGGCTCAAATATATGCATACATTCACTTAAATCTTAATAAGTGGTGCTGAAGGTTCTATAGTGTCTTTTAACTTGACAAGGCCAAGGCCTATTAACTTCTCGTTAGTGAGCATGATTGACTACAACAGGTTGATTTATTTGACAGCCCTCATTGCATTGACCAATACTCAGAACAATGGGAAAGTCCAAGGAACACAGTGAAGCTCTAAGAAGGAGAATTGTAGATTTACACGAGTTGGGCAGGTCTCTTGGAGCCATTTCTAAACAACTGCAGATTCCAAGATCATCAGTTATTCGGATGTATCACCTCTTTGCCAAGGTCTGGAAGAAGACCTAAACTGTCACCCTTAGACCTGAGGAAATTGGTTAGAATGTTCAGGAACAACCCATTTGGCCACAATGACAAGAGGTATGTTTTGAGGAGTTTTGAGGCTTTCAAACTGAAGAACACTGTACCAGCTGTGGTAGCATCATCCTCTGAGGCTGCAGAAGGAGGAGTACCTCCAAATTCTTCAACTTCACCTCAAATCAACAGCCAGATGTTTGAAACTTGGACACAACTGGGTGTTCCAACACAACAACGATGCCAAACACACATCAAAACTGGTTTTGGAATGGATAAAGCAGGCTAATATTAAGTTTCTGGAATGGCTTTCCCAAAGTCCTGGCCTCCCAGTCCATGCTAGGAAACCAACCAATTTAAATGAACTCTACCAATTCTGTCAAGAACAGTGGTCAAATATCCAGCCAGAATTATGCCAGAAGTTTGTTGATGGCTACCAAAAGAGTCTGGTTGAGGTGCAACTTGCTAAGGGACATTTAATCAAATATTAGTGCGGGTGTATGTATATACTTTTGATCCTCTGTGGAGTAGAGACAATCCAAAATAAATTCAAACTTGGGCATCCAATTTTTGATTTTTAAAGTCATTAAAAATGTAAGCTGTACAATCATTCCACCATGGGAAAATAACAGTTCAGAAAAATCATTAAAGGCCCAAAATTACCATGCCCATGATGAGGGTATGCTAACTTCTGACCACAACTGTAGTATAGCATAAGAAAAACAAGTAAATTTTACATATTTCTGTTGGAGCCCCATTGGATCTTATGTTTGCAGTTACATTTTGTTAAAGTCCATGTTTGGTTTTTGGAATGTGGCTGATCTAGGCTCTGCAGGGATACATCAGTAACAGATGCAATCAGCTTCTAAATTATAACCACATAATCAGCCATCCTAATATACTGTAGATTCTCCTTGTGTCGCCAACGCAGCTCTAACCAATCAGGGCAGGGACAGGGAACCTCTCGGCCCATTCTTCGGTGTCTGGCGGTGTCTGAGAAATGGGCAGTTGGGTCAGGCTTGTTCCAGTGTGTCCCTGGAGCCCTTTCAGTAGGTTTAATTGGCTGAGCCAATTTGGGCAAAGAGAAATCTGTCTGTCTAACTGCTGTGTAAGTGGGTTCTGTGAGATATCTAGGTAAATACGAAAATCACTTCCAGTGGCTGTGCTCTGGATGTGATCTTAACATCTTCACCAAATGTTTTTGTTTTCTAAACCTAACGTAAGAGATATAAACATGGAATAGTTTAGGCTACATGAAGTTAGATGCTAAAACAATTATTTCTGAAGCTAAGCGCTCCATTGCAGGAGTTATATTTAGTACACACAGGTTTGTTTAATGCAAACCACACTTGTTTGAAGCATATTGTGTGATCTCATTCTGTTTTTTCTTGGCTTTCTGGGGTGTCAGTGGACTGTGTTGGCTCTGCACCCGGCTTGCTTGCCTCTGTCTTGGTGCCTTTCTTGGAGGTCCGGTTGGGGGTGCCGTTCAGGACGTTCTCTGAGGTCTGCAGTGTCTGGAAATGCTTCCTGGAGCCCAGCAGGGAGGGGTTGTTAACCAGTGTGTACAGCAGCTGCCAGCGAGAGCGAATCCTTTGACTGCTGGTAGCCTTGCTGGGCTTATTCTCCTGAATCCCTGAAAGCATGAAGGAGGAGCAGGCTGAGGGCAGAATGAGACAGCAAACTAAGGGGCTGAATATACTTAGTTGTATGTATAGATGTATGTATGTTGTAATTTGAGAATGTTCTTGAAATGGATAAGAAATTTCTACAACCTCATGTAGCAACATAACTCTGTTTTTTGTGTGTATGTCATTTAAAAGTATAGATATTTTGGAGAAACATTCTAGCTCGTCTGTTTTTTGGCAGCTCTGTGGGTCTAGAGATTGCAGTGTTGGTTAGCTGCTCAAGATTGAAAGCTATACAATTAAATATGCATTTTATATTTGTCATTACAACCATATTCATCTTAGATATATGATCCCCTGCCTTGTAATCTAATGCAGAGAAAGGGTCATTATACAAATCATGACTGGATCGCATGCTAATACACCATGGTCCTATGCTAATATCAACATGCTGTTCTAAACTGTTAAATGTTGAGTCTTCGTGTTAACTGAATTTATGATAACATGCTAACACACTAAATGTTACATGATTGCAACACAGTAACAATGATCACAAAGTAAAGGTCGCAAAGATGCAAATGTTTGCATAACAGCAAAATAAGCAGAAATGCTAAATGCTATGTAATAAACTGTTTGGGGCAGTTTAATGTGACAGCAAACTGGCCCACAGCATTAATGTTAGCATTTGGCTTAGTCTACTGTAAGTAAAACTTCCCCTGACATTGAGGATAATTAAGTCTGATGGTGTTTTGAGAGTGACACATTTTAAAGTGGCCATAAGCACAGATGTTAAAACCATAGATGTGTTAAAAGAACCAACTGACTCTGCTGCCAGTTTTCCCATAGTGGTCATTCTGGGTATTACAACAAAATCCCTCTGCGGCCCACAGAGATTTTTCTTTTTTTTCTCTCATAGACCACAATTAAAGACACCATTAAAACTGTAAAACAAGATGCTTACATTGGCCAACAAGGTTGGTTTTACTCTGTTAAGAATTTTTAATCCCTGGAGGTTTTTAATGTATGTGATACTTCTGTAGCACCCAGAAAAGAACATTTTATTTGTGTGGTGTTATTCAAAGAAAAATTGATTGGCACAGATTTTGCAAATCATGGTTTTGTAACTTTAGTGATGTCCTGACCTTTCACCCAGTGCCATGATGAGCTTCTTATCTACCCACCATAATCTAAAAGCTTTATCAACTTTACATACATGAAATTTGTATGCTTTTCGTAATTTACATGAGCATTACAGCTTACAGCATGAGCTCAGAGGGGCAATACAGTGACTATAGATTTGTGTTCTTGTGCACTTTCAGTATGTTTTAAATGAGGCAGCACAGAAGACGGGCTCTGCGTAGGAGGATGTTTGTCTTTGTGTGTTTGCAGTTCAGGATTTCTACCTTCCTCTGCATCCCGTATTTTCTGTCCAGCTCTGCCACCCTCGACCATCATGTCAAGCAGCAGCCCACAGAAAGCCTTCATCACTGGGTGCGACTGACTGACTTCTACCTTCAGGAAGTGGGTATAGTAGCTGTAGGCTATATGGGGTCAAAGGTCACAGAGGAGGAATAGAATCAGACTGAGAAAATACAGCTCTCACATTTTTTTTGACAATGTCACTTTTCATATTTTATGAGGAATGTTACTCCATCCTTTCATAATTATCAAGTCATCCAAGATGACCAAAATTAGTAATAGTGTTACCATACATCAAGTCTTTGTTCCTAAAGCTCGATATAGCTAATTCCTCAGTACTGCAGGACTCCATTGTTGTCCAAAAACTGAAAAAATTGTACCTGGGTCATAGGACTCTGCAGTGCGGTGTAGCAGACTGACATCAATACGACCAAAATGGATGATGTTGTACAAAGCTGTTATCACTATTCTCCATATGGCAACAATCAGTCCCACCACAGTGTTGATCAGGAACAACAGGTATGTCAGCAGGAACAGACTCCCTCTGAAAATCACAACAGAGACGATTGTCATTTCTGCCTGCTGATGAGCAGGAACTTCACATTTTTAAATAAAGTTTGAAATAAATTGGAATAAACAAACATACCGGTTATTCAGGTCTCTCGTGCCTGCTTCCTTTTTGATGAAAGCAAACTTCGCCGTCACATGCTGAAGCACTGTCACCAGCATCATTGTGACCCAGGCTGGCCTGAGACATCACAAAGATGGAAAAGGAAAACTCTTTTGATTATTAATTGAAAAGAAAAGAAAAAAAAACAAAACAAGAACTACATGAATCTGCTGACTCACCATGCCCGTCCTGCAATTTCGAAGACAATGACATTACGGCCGTAAAAAATGGGGATTATGATCAAAAACACCAAGAACAAGAAGCAGATGAAAAACACAATGGTCTGGATAGCCATTCCTGCAGAGACAACACAGAAGCAGGTCATGTTTAAAGTTAAACACATTTTCAGAAGGAATTATTGTTTTTCTTCTGAGCATTTTTTTTGTAACAACTGATTGATTAGAAATGCTTTGTGTGACAATCTGAAGAATCAATTCTGCTATTTCATGCTGCACATCTGACATAATTAAATGAGTAAAGAGAGCAAAAGCAAATTGTTATTTCATCTCTTCATAGATTCTGCCTTCTGTTTGTGTCTCTCAGCCCTTGAGCCCTTTAAAAAAACATGCCACTCAGATAAACAGTGTGTCTCACTGATCGTTTTAATACTTTTTGGAGGACAGTGGAGCTCTATGGCATAGAGAATTAAGATACTGTATATTAGGTTTTGACAGACAATTCTGGTTAATAGGAGAAATCAAAGTTTTTTTGTTTCGTTTTTTTTAAAATGTGGTGTATTTTAGTATATTCTTAAAGCTAAAGCTAAAATCAATGATGACTTTTTCAGTTTATTCAAGCTTTACCAAGGCTGACGATTGCAGCCTGGTATCCTGTCAAGCCCATCCAACAGACAACACCAGGTCTAGATGGACGGACAGTCTTCTGGGTGTTGTAAATCTTGTAAATGTCTCCCTTATACAGTCCTTTCAGGTTTGACCTGGAACAAATGAACCCATTGACACATTAGCTTCAGACAGGAAGGCTTGGTGAGGCCATGTGAAAGGTTAATTACAACACTTGAAACATGAAACCCTCAAAAGTTGAAGATAAACAGCTGAAACCTCTCTCATATGCACTGTTATATATTTACTCTGACATACAGGACTTATTAGTGAAAAATAAGTAACAAAAGCTGAAATATTTATAATCAGTAGACAACAATGAGAAGAGCCAAGGAATATTGAAATTAGGCTAGAGTAAGAGTAAGTAAACTTTTCATGAAGAAAAGACATTTTCCTTTAACCAATACCTCCTGTCTCTGGGGATTTACTGCACATACCTGTGGAGAACCATGGACCTCGTGAGCATAATAAAGCTGACCAAACAAGACAGGGTCATCGCACAGAGGTAGCACACTAACAAGCAATATGATGCAAAAGAAAAACAAAATTAGTCCAAAAGATACTTTGGGAATACTTTGTTTCAAGGCCAACAAAGAGAGCCCACATACCTTCCAGCAACCAAGTGTAAAAGGTTACAATCCTAACAACCTCCATTCTGTCGTCTGATAGGACGATCCCAAATCCCAGTAATAGGAAGGCGATGTTTTCATCAATACCAGCACGCACAATGTGGAGAGTGGGGACTACCACGACAACTAACAAGAGTGCAGTCTGAAGGGTGAAGCAGACATGGGTGAAAGACAGACGTGACTGAACTCACATGGTATGATACGTAACAGCAGTAAATGCATTATTGACTTATTTAACCTTACATGATATATTGCCACGCAGGTAACAAACGATGATACTGCCAACTTCAGTGGAAAACAAAACACTGAAAGACAAAATCATCCATTATCTCAGAAAAACAAAGTCACATTTATTCCAGACTTAACATTACTGCAGCACTTCAAAGGTGTAAAATATTTAGATGAGGTCAAGTCAGTGTTAAATTTTGCTAAAATCTACATTTGTATGAGGACACGCACCTTTTTCAGGAATATAAATATAACTCTTAAGCACCTCCAGGATTCTCTCTGCCAGGGTTGGTTTGTCTGATGCTGAAGAGCTACAATGAACACAGAACAATATATTAGATATATTAAATATAATATATAATGAGAGGACAGATACAACCTCAAAGATGTCATTCCTTGCTAAGGTCTTTGAAAACAAAGTCATAGCACACCAGATCATTGATCTGTTTTGTTGATATCAGTAACTGATTTGCAGGTTTTCTGCAGTAACAACACAAGATCATAAACCAAATCTCAACACTGAATTATTTCCTCCTATGTCAGTTGGTCCCCTCACATCTAAGACTTGCAGAAACCTCAGTATTATCTTTGATAAACACTTCAATTTCAGCAAGCATATTAATTCAGTTGTTCATTTGTGCTCTTTTCAATCGTCCAAGTTAAAAATTTGGTCTTTTATCACAGTTAGATAACTGCAGTGGGCTCTTTGTTTTTTTTCCTTTCAGAATGATGCAGCCTGACTCATCATCAGGTTAAAGGGGACAAACACGTCCCTTGTTTTAAAATCACGTCACTGGCTCACAAATTCCATATTTTAATGATCACTTTTAAGGCTTATAGAGGGTTAGCCCCACAGTATGCCGTGGACATTTTGACCTCCTATGGATCTCAATGCAGCCTGAGATCCTCTGGTAGGTCACTCCTGGCTATTGCGGTTGGACTTTTATTAATTTAACTTTTTTTTTTTTTGTCTGTCTTTATATTTAAAAGGATACTCTAAATCCTTTAATTGTATGCAAAGTCTTTTGTAACATGTTTTGGAAATAGCTCTATAAATAACAGTATTATTATTATTATTATTATTATTATTATTATTGAGTGTTGTTGTTCAAAGCAACCTGGGCATGGCCTTTGTGTGGAGTTTGATTGTTCTACTCATACTTGAGTGTTGTGGTGCCGCTGGGCTAGTTTTGAATTTGTTTTTTCCTTCCTGTTTAACTTCTTTGTTATTAGTCACAGGTGGAATTGTGGGGCTAGCTCCTGGCCTTTGGCCCGCCTTTGGGTGGAGTTTCCTGTTTGGTTTGTCCTTCCCGCACCTGCTCCTGATCAGTTAATCAAGTGCTGGGTATTTCAAGGCTGGAGGTTGCCGCAGTTCTTTGCCAGATTGTCCTTCTTGCCATGGTGAAGGTTAAGCTATCCTTGTTACCAGTACTTTGTGATTTATTTATTTTATTTTATTTTTTTTTTTTGCTCGCCTGTTAACTCAGTCTCTATTTGCTTCTTCTAATCACCTGTCTGGTGCTCCTGTGGCAAATCTGTTTCCCTGGAAGATCAGTTTCCTGGGGATTGGGAAAACCTCCAGCAACACTTACCTGCTCACCTGCCTGCCCACTCTCCATATGCTCCATTCACTCTCCCTCGGAGACCTGCCCACCGCCCAAGTACTCCTCCCAAACCTGAGTTCATCTCACCTACAAGTAAGACTGTTTCAAACTCTCGTGACAGATCCAGTAAACCTCAGTCTCCACCCGAGCTCCCATTAACTCTGTTACCCCTGTCCTGCAGAGCTCCTGTGTGTGTGACCTTAGCGCAGCCCTGTTCCCCAGTCTTCAGCTTGCTATCAGTACACATTTGCTTGACAGTTAATAAACACTTGAAACTTGCCAACTCAGATCGAAGTCTGCTTTTTGGGTCCATGCCTAGTCTCAGTATGACACTAGACACTAGGTTTTCTCCAGAGCTCTGGGTTCTCCCGCTGTTGAAAAAAACATGCTTAACCCCAGACCTCTTTGGCATTATATCACCATATAAATCTAACCCTTACTAGAGGACACAATTCTCAAGTAAAAGTAACTAAACCGCAATGCAAAAATACTCAAAACTATAAATATCATCAGCTCTTTGTCACATACTACATTCTGACACAAGTGTGGTAAGTGATGAAATGAACACACTGCAACAGGTTAAGCTGCTAGCTTACTGCCATGGCACGATTTATGGAACATTGTTAATTAACTTGCTTCTCCTGCTGTGACAAGTCAAAATGTCAGTTGTGGAAAAATTAAAATCAACAAAACTGCCACTGAGTCAGGTTTCATTATACATTCTGTTGTCTCTGTTAAGTATCATGGCCTATCATATTGTTTACGTGTCACGACCACTTTGACTGAGTCTGTTAACATAACTTGCTGCTTTATCTCTCTCACCTGGCAGTTGAGGACTTTTTCTTGAGAAGTAGCTTCACATAGTTGGTATAGTAGCTGCTGTCAAGGTCCTGTGGGCAAAAACATTTTAAGGTGTCACTGCTTGAGAACGTGACTAAATTCCTTGATAACTTCATAATGTCAATGTGACAAAAATGGCTCTATTTTGTTTATATCTGGGGGACCTGATACTGCATAAGCAAAGATTATTGAGTGAATCAGTGTTAGTATTCTGTTTCCTAAAGCTGGGAGAGATACTGTAGACTAACAAAAATCTCTGTTGTATTAATGTGTTTGAAGGGGAAAAAAATATCACCTGTCTCGTCATAATCTGCTGAAGGACGCTGGGTTAAACCTGCTCTGTTCTGCACAAGCTGCTTACTGTAATCACGGCTCTGTTTCACATAGTTGAAATTCATGTGTCTTGCTTCAGCTGCGCCAGACACAGGCTGAGATTAGTTAAAGAATTGGTATTTACACATATATGATAAGACTGAAGGGACAAAAGTATTTTCCTAATAGCTAGTGTCTGCATTCTGACTTTCTCACCTCGTCAGTCTTTGGTCCTTTCACAAACAGCAAAGGGAACTGAACACAAAGATATGCAAGGCAGGCCAGCTGAGGCAGACTTGCAAGCAGAGCATAGTACTTGTAGATCTGTGAAGATATGAAATATGCTTTCCTTTAAAGCATCAGTTCGTCCAAAATCCACCCAAAATGAATTTCTCTGTTAGATACAAAAATGTAACATGGAAAAACTTAACATCAGTGTTTTTTTTAAGAGTTAATGTCCCAGAGAATCCTGATAAGTTTTCATTATTTTCCGCTAAAGATTAAAGCTGCAGCAATCATTGTTTTATGTAAACCCAACTGTATATTAAATGATTAACTGTTACATAAAACGACCTACTAATAGTGACCACCAGACTCTGCTGTTTCCATCTTGTTTAGGTTTTATTACCTTCAGCTTTTGTGCTATGTATTTAAAACAACTTTAATACTAGAAGGTCACATTTTGGCTTGTGATCCTCATCGGGGTCATCATGAAACTTATTTCAGAAATTTTAAATAAGATTGGTTGTTTTGTATGTAATAAATATCATATACATCCACATACATATCAGCCAAGGGGGCACTAATAAGAATGGGTTGGGATTATGGTCATGTGGGTCATGTAGCTTCAGGCAAATAATTATCCTCGTCAAAGGAAAGTGCCCAATGAAACACAAAAGTTGGTCTAATAATTGATTGCCATCAAAGGGTGGTGTTTAAATTTTGCATTAGAGTTTCCATTCCTTAAGCCGGGTATACACTGTGACACTTTGGGCTGTCCCAGATGAAAGATGACCAACATGAAAGAATCATGGTGCTATCTTTGGTCGTCCCTCCGAAACGGCGGTCCTGCATCTCACAGTGAGGGAGGTCCAAAGATGTCTTTTGAAATGGTCTTGCTACCAAAGATGGAATAAGATTCTGAGAATGTGACTGCTGCTACGAACCATGTCTACTACAACCAGTAGGAATGCAACATTATACAAGCACATTTCATGCAAGTGAAACATGCAAAAGAAAATCTTTGGGACTGGTTACGTTGTGGCCACAGCAGCTTATTCATCCACCTCAAAAATCTACCATCAGATTGTACAGTAACAAATGTTTTTAAATCCACCACAGATATTTAATATCAAGTCTGATGTGAAATACTGAAGGCCGATATAAGCTTCAAGGCCAAATAAATTTGGGATACTAGAGTTGGTATACTGTTTACGAAAGCTATAACTATCATTTTATTCGGTTTTGATTGAGGTCTGACAATGTTGAAAATTGGTAATGCTTTAAGGCAATACTTGAATGATTTACATTAATATGAAGACGGTAAATTCATTGGATTAGTTGAAAACAGACATTCCAGAAGGGATATAAACATTAGCATTGGTGGGGTTTTTTTGTTGGTATTTCACCTCTGGAGTCTTTGGACAGTCAAACTTCTGCCACACCAGGACTCCAACGTGACTGAAGGAGAGAAGTGTCCCAAACACATAACCTGCTTTGTGCTGCAGAGTGCCACACACCAACAGAGGATAATACAGGACTGGGTAGTAAAAAATGGCAATTATCTTCATGTACTCTGGAAAAAAAATGACAAAAAAGACAAGACTGTATCATTCCCTGACATGAAACCTCAAATATTAAGTATGGACAAAATGGAAAGAGACAGCTACTCCAGAAAGATGTATTTTCTCTATTAAATCAAAGGACCTAAATCAGTCAATTCCATAACTTAGTCTTGCTTTGAGGTTATAGATAGATTAGACATACTGAAACTTAAATGAAAGCTACTAATCCACAGTGTATTTTTGATATTGCCCCTGGGGGCTACAAAGTGTTCAAATATGGCACTATTTATATATTGTTTAAACTAAATGCACAAGGACTCTCTAGAAAACCTAGACAGCATTTAGCCTTTTCTGTATGTGAATGATCTGATTCATAATAATAAAGGAGGTGTGTGTTCAAAAACCACCAACTCTCATCATAATCAAACACTATAAAACTGAAGCGAGAGAGATGTAGACTGCAGATGCAGCTCCGTCCTTCCTTACAATGAGGAAAAATAAACATACAGATGTCTACCTTTAATGCCTGCTGGAGTATCTTTGGAGAAAGGCAGAGGGTCTGGGGCGATCACCAGAATTGCCAGCTTGCTGAACACCAGTCCAAAAACAGCCATAACTAGGCCTTTTTTCTGAGTCTGATCCAGGAAGTTGGTTGGACTGCGGGATCATACAGGAACGTTTAGATAACATGAGACAAATGTGCAGTTAAATTTGTATTTATTCTGCACTTCCCACATTTACCTGAAGATGCTGGAGGATCCTCTTGTGAAACCCTGGCAGAATTTGTTTTTCCTGGTGAGACCGGCCAGGATTAACATGATCACCAGCTAGAAGGAAAGATAAAATTCATAAGGACTTCAGTTACCACTCAAACCCTTTAGATTTCCCACATTAGGGGCTGTCATTATTATATATTAAAATAGCAAAAGTTGCTTACACATTACATATGGGAAAAATTGCTTTAGGCATCAACTTCCAAAAAGGTCCCCTTTGTCAAAAGTCTCAGCTGCTGCCCCCAAAAGTTGACCAAGTCAGACTTTTGCTCATATCATAAAAAAGATTGACTTCATGTTGTTTAAAGGTCTGCAACAAATGCTAGTAAGTAGACCTTACCTTGAACCTTGAACTTTTTTTTTTTTTTTTTGGATTGGACATTCCCATTTAGACAGGTTTCATGACATTAGTTTAATGCAAACTATGTTCATTGTTGAAATCAGATTTATAGATTCTGTTGTACTATCTCACCCCCAACCAGTCCCAGCAGATGGCTGCCCCTCCCTGAGCCTGGTTTCTGCCGGAGGTTTCTTCCTGTTATAAGGGAGTTTTTCCTTCCCACTGTTGCCAAGTGCTTGCTCATAGGGGTTCATTTGATTGTTGGGGTTTTCTCTCTAACATTGTTGGGTCTTTACCCCACAGTATAAAGCGCCTTGAGGCGACTGTTAATGTTGTGATTTGGCGCTATATATACTATATTGCCAAAAGTATTCACTCACCCATCCAAATCATTGAATTCAGGTGTTCCAATCACTTCCACGGCCACAGGTGTATAAAATCAAGCACCTAGGCATGCAGACTGCTTCTACAAACATTTGTGAAAGAATGGGTCGCTCTCAGGAGCTCAGTGAATTCCAGCGTGGTACCGTGATAGGATGCCACCTGTGCAATAAGTCCAATCATGAAATTTCCTCGCTACTAAATATTCCACAGTCAACTGTTAGTGGTATTATAACAAAGTGGAAGCGATTGGGAACGACAGCAACTCAGCCACAAAGTGGTAGACCACGTAAAATCACAGAGTGGGGTCAGCGGATGCTGAGGTGCATAGTGCGCAGAGGTCACCAACTTTCTGCAGAGTCAGCTACAGACCTCCAAACTTCATGTGGCCTTCAGATTAGCTCAAGAACAGTGCATAGAGAGCTTCATGGAATGGGTTTCCATGGCTGAGCAGCTGCATCCAAGCCTTACATCACCAAGCGCAATGCAAAGCATCGGATGCAGTGGTGTAAAGCACGCCCCCACTGGACTCTAGAGTATGTGGTTTGTTGACTTTCAGTAATCACACATCATTTCTCCCCAGCTTCCTTC
>VUQI01006332.1:2944-20759 GCA_015106735.1 Paratilapia polleni
AAAGGACACATCTGAAAACATCTAAACACACCCACTGGTAAAATGCTGCTCCTTGGTGGTGAAAAGGTTAATTAAAATCTGCAGATGGTAATTACAAAAAGAACCTTTAAGAGGTAAAATACCAATCAGCAGCATTTTTAATCATATAAAGAATCAAATAAAGAACATAAAGCACATAAATAATTATATAGTGATTAATGTTTTTTTCTTGAAAAAAGAATTCCATTCATTCTGGGATTGATAACAGTTTCACTCCAGTCAATATTTCAAGATTGCATGTACATTTTGATCATTTCTTTTTTCTTTTTTTTTTTCAGTTCAGAGAGAGACTACAATCTGCCACAATGGTGAGCCCCCCTCTTTAAACTTTGCGAAGCAATCAAGTGATTATGTGGTAGTCGAATCAGATTGTCAACCTGATAGTGCCCAAGCTGTTTCTGAAGTCCCTGACACCAACACCCAAAAGGAAGAGGTCAAGAAAAGCAAAGGAGAAAAAGGTCGTCGTCCTTTCGTCAAACTGTTCAAAAAGAAAGCCGAACCTAAAGCTGAAGTCGAGAATGTTGAAGAAAAAGAAAAAAAGACCCTGAGTGAAGATCAAACGGATGTAAGTGTTCCTCCTACTGATCCACAGCAGGTGAGGGCACTTTTTCTGTTTATTTTTATCCGATGAGTCTGGTTGTATTTTCTATCTGACTGCCAACAAACCAGTGAAGAGACAAGGCAAGGCAAACCAAGTAATGTACATAGCACATTTAACACATAAAGCCAGTTCAAAGGGATTTTCTAATGTATGCATGAATGCATATATATAATGTATGCATTACAATTAATGTAGGCAAAAATATAGATGATCTAAAATCAGAATTATCAGAATTTTAAAAAGTAATAGTGGCATGTCAAATAAAGGCAGTGGGAAAAACAACAGTCTTAAGCTTAGTTTTAAAAATTGCTACATTTAGAACAAATCTAAGTTCTAGGGGGAGCTGCATAAAGGCTGGCTTGATCCTGTTAACTATACTCTACATGTATCATGTTATCTCATAGAGCTCCACTGCTGTTCAAAAACAACAACAGTAAAAAAAAATTGAGCCACACATCTTCCTTTAAACACAACACCAAATGTGTTATTCTGCAGCTAACATTAGTGTGCAACTCAAACAAGAGTAAATGCATTTGCATTTTCTGTTTGAGTAACATTAGCGTAAAACCCACAGGACACAACCCTTTTTAAAAAAACAGAACAATATATGTCACACACTGTTTGTATTTGGCAAAGATTAGTAGGCGTGGGTCTTAGTGCTGCAAACATGACAGGAAATTCAGAGAGCACTGAGACATGGCTGTCATATTGTTAGTTTTGATCTTATCATGGGATCTCTTGAGAGAAAGAAAATATTATTTAAAAATGCCAGCCTTACCCTTTTTTGTGTTACTCAATTTTTTTCCAATAATCAAATGGCCAGATTGCTTAAAGTAACTTACTCTGATTATATTTCCCTGACGCTGACTTTTAGCTGTGCATAAATCAAATACACACTGCAAATAAAATTACTTTATTTTGTCACTAACAGACCAAAACATCTCTACAACCACTACACCATGCAAAACATGCATTTAATTGTATTTTTTAAGCTTTGTGTATATTGGACAGTATAATGTAGAAAAGTATTTATTGCAATAAATAAATAAATGAAAGGATTCACAATGAAAGTATTTACACCTGTGGTACTACATGAATATTTTTTCTAATGATTTGTTTTGATCGAACACATGGTTATCATGTGTGTCCCGGAAATAAACACAAGCTGTATATTGGTTTTCATAATTTAGGATTCAAGTGGAGAAGAAGCTGCCACTATGGTTCACATTGACAGTCAGGAAGGAAATCAACCTCAAAAAGTTGAAATATCAACACAAACAGAGCGAAAACTTGAAGCAGATATTTCAACGCAAACAGATCGTGATGTCGCAGCCACCAGTATTGCAGTGGAAAAGGTAGCCATGATGGAGACAGCAACAATTAAGGAAGATTCACTGAGTGAACCTGCTGTTATCAAAGTTGAGGAGGTTGTTAGAGACCTTTTAAAAGAAGAAACCTCAAAGTTCAGAGCAGAGTGGGAGGAAGCTACAGAAAATTTGGGACCTGAGAAATCCATTACAAAAGATGACACTGTTACAGAGGGAAAAAAGAGAGAGAAAACTGTGCCAAAGGAGTTCACTTTCACCATTCCAAAGGCGGTGGCAAGCTGTGTTGAAGCAGTTTTGGCTGTTGCCTCTGACTGCACTGTAATTGCGTCAGAGCTGGGAGTAGATAAAGCAATTACTGAAGACAACAGTAAAGGAGCTGGAGACAAGTCAGCTGATGTAGTGCTGATTGAAACCGCTGAACCTGAGTCTAATGCTGTCACTCCTGAGGCCGGGGAAGCAAATGACATTACCTCCCTAGACAAAGAGCCAGTGACTGGAGTGACGGAAACAATCTCCGAGGTTGTTCATGAGAAGCCAAACTCAGCAGCTGCAAATGAAGACATGTCTGTAAAAGAAGTTGCTGTGCCTTTTCAGACTGAAAATCTAGTTAAGGTGGATCCAGCCCATGAGGAGGTCAGTCCTGATGATGCTGCTGCAGTTGAAGATGTGCCACAAATAAGTGAGCAAGAAAACGTGAGCACTGTAACTGCCAATGAGTCTGCAGGAAAGTGCGATAGTTGCTCCAAGGCAGAAATTAATATTGTGGAAGCTCCTTCTGAACCTATTGCCACAGAAGAACTGCCTGAGGATACTTTAAAATCTCCAGTAATTGAAGTCAAACCACAGCATATTCCAGAGATCATTATTACAGAGGACAATGGTGAGGTTGGAGAAGTTGTGAGAGCTGAGGTAGAACCAGAAACACTTGAAGATTCAAAACCCAGTCTTGCCATTGTCAAAGACAATGCTGAAGAACTACTAGAGGCAGCAATTGATCTACTCTCTCAAGAATTTGAACCCAGAGCTACTGCTCTTCAGGAGCCTGCAATGGATAACAACAGCACAGTGAAAGAAGAGGATATTGTGGCAACAGTTTTTGTGCCCCTCTCTGGACAACAAGAAGAAAGTCTTTCCCCTTCAGATGAGCCAGTTGAGCCAGTTGAGCCAGCTGCTAAAGAAATGACTGAAGAAGCTTTATCAGATGAAGCTAAAACAGTGGTAGAAAGTGTTAAGGAAGACACTGCTGTCCAAGAATTATCTACTAAAGGACAGGCAGAGGTTGCAAGTTCTGAAAAACCTATAGAAGAAAGTGACCTAGAAGAGGAAGACAAAGAAGTATCAAAGGATGTTGAAAGCCATCATATACCTGAACAAACCACTATAATCACAGAGGAAACTGCAGAAGAGAGCCCAAGCCCTCATAAAGAAGATGCTACCAGTGTGCTGGAGAATGCACAAGACTAAGTTGTTGGAGCTGTTTCAGAAATTCTTTAAGTAATTGAAAACAAAGCTGAGGAATGAGCCACTGATGGACACCGCAGAAGATCTGGAGCCCTGCGTTTGAGTCTAAGTGGAATTCACTCAGGAGAATATTGCCCCAGCTGAAGCTACACTGGAGAATGCTGATCAAGGATAGATGCTGTCATGTGTGATTTATGTGTGAGCCATGGAATCAAAAATTAAACTGCCATTTGATGAGCCTGTGGCTCTGAAGTGTACTGAAGTGCTTTCTGAGCCCAGAAGAAGTTGAATACACCTTTAGGATAGATTCAGAAATCATCACAGAGAGTGATATTAAAGAGAATACAGTGTAGTGTAAACTGGATAGATTCAACATGTGAAGTACAGAAATTCCTTAAGGCAACTCAGTCACAAGTTCAAACATTGAATGTTTACCTCTTAGTTTGCAGTCACCTTCAGCTGATGAAAGATCAGCATGCTTGGTGGTTTAAAGATAATTTTACCAGTCTAAAGTATTAATGTTAACATTCATGAGACTTCAAATGAACAAATAAAAATGAATTAACAATGAACATGTTAATGAAACTTACCTAACGTTATTTTTTTTCTACCTCATTAGGATCTCAAGTGTGATGCATGCATGTAGTATGTGATAAGAAATGAAACCGACTGTGAAATGATTTGTGTTTGTATGTAAACAAAGGCTCACACTGTAAAACAATGAAACTTTATTCCAATAAAAACAAAAATCAAACACTGAAATAGATTAATTTGAAGATTCTTTTGCCTCTCATTCATGAGTTTGTTCATATTGTTGTGTTTAGTGACAAGCAATACTTACTTAAAGGGGACATATTGTGCTCATTCTGCGCTCCATATTTTTATTCTTGGATTTTACTAGAGTAGCTTTGCATGATTCACTGTTCAAAATAATCCTTTTTTTCTTATATGGGCCCTTGATGCAGCTCCTCAGTTCACCCACTGCCTAGAGCAAACTTTCTTGCTCTCTTTCCTCTGATTTAAGCTTCTTTCTTCTGATTAGCTGCCCCTAATAAATAGAAATGGGTGGGGCTACTGTGCTCAGACCTGTGTGACTGAGGTGTCCATATTAAGGGTATCTTAACTCAGTGAGTGAGTATCAAAAACTGTCTGAAATCAAGTGCTTTGGGCTCATGATTACTTTCACAGATGCTGACCTCGTTATTTTAAACTTTGGCAGCATTTAATATGAGCATCCAACATTGTAACAGTATATATATATATGACAGAAAATATGGAAGAGCATAATAGGTCCCCTTTAAAGTTTCAAAGGAATAATAAATCAGGCCAAAATAATGAATCAATACTGCCAGAAGGAAAGCAACAAATACATAAATAAATTAACTAAAAATTGATCTTAAAACTGACATTGGTCAGTTCAGATATTTTATAGACCCTCACCATATGGGCACAGCAAGGTATTTGACTTTCCTGACATTTCACAGGGCATAACTCTCACACATTGTTGAATATCAATGAGTGAGGGGTGGGACACACACATTAATAAAAGGGTGATTGTTGACAATGCCCCGAGTAGGCAGAGGCATGGTTGGAATTGTGTTCTCATCTCAATGCTGCGATTAAGACACTCACTGCTTACATATCAGCTCCACTGCTCTAACATAATTCTCAAAGGCTAATTCTTTGTGATGGTGTATAGGAGAGAGCTAACCTAAAGCAAGAGCCCGAATCATTAAAGGAGCCAGAGAGTGTGACTCCAAAATCCAGTCCAGAGGAAGAAAAAGTTCCTAAAACTGACAACGGAAACAGTGAGTCCTTGGAAAACCAAGAGGAGAGTAACCCAGAAGAGAATCCAGTTATGAACTTCTTCAAAACCCTAGTAAGTGGCATCATTTTGGAATTTAAGTTGGGTTTTTATAGTCATGTTAATTCTGTTTATCGTTTCAAATTATTTTTACTATATTTTGGCATCATGAAAAGTGAAAGAACAGTTTTTCTGATGGCAAACAGTCAAAAATAAAAAAACAACTCAAACAACAAAAATTAAGTTAATCTGCCTTCTAATTATGTCTCACTGAAGCTGAGATGTTTGGTAATTTTTCCGATGATTTAGCAATCAGTAATAATACATTCAACAATGCTGTATTTTAACTTTATATGTGTGTTGAATCCTCTTCGTAGTGATATGGGAAGGAGTTACTACTATATATGGCACTAAAGGTATCCATAGCAAAATCTGTCATGATGACAGTGGCAGATGGAAAACCTACAACAAGCAGCTATTGTATTTCCTCTTCATCATGCTGTCTTTTGGATTCATGCCGTTTTAAAGAGTTACCATTGCCCTAGCCCCATGCTAATCAAGTCTTTGAACATGCGGGAATGTGGTGGCCTATTGTTCATCCCATAGTGTGAGCTCACAAGGGAGGCCTGTGCATTTGGAAGTCGAGATTTGTGAAGATAGAGCGAGGGCAGGCCTACGCCATCTCCGGAGCACAATGGCTGTCACAATGACAGCGCATGTACTGTATGTGCTCTGTCAGGGACCTCAGTGTGCACTCTGTGGGCCTCAGTTAGCTTACCATAAAGGCCTATGTCTGCATTTATGAATGGCTTCTGTTTAATCCAAATAATTATTTTTCTGTTTTGTCAACTGTATCCTCTGACGCTTTACTTTTTACACTGCAGCTTTACTGGCACATACATATAATAACATAATGCTCCACAATGCTTACACAGCTTGCTTTAATTATTAAGGTGTTTATTTGTTATATTTTCTGTGGATTGCAAAACAAAAATTAAAGACAGTTCATTCTTATTCCTTTGTTGCACAGGTGACCCCTACTAAAACATCCAAAAAGGAAACAGCTACTCCTGATGCCACAAAAGATCAGGTGAACAGAGGTTCATTTTAATCCAACATCACTCTTTCCTGCTGCTTATTACCATACCAAATCTCTGATAATCTAATACAGGCTGCTAATAGTTTGGGAAATGCAGTAAGAAGTTGGTATCACTCCCTTTTCTGTTCTATTTCTGTTGCTTGAACTACAGTAAGGGTATTCCTGACCCAAAAAAGTAAATTTTATTTTAAAAAGACTGTTTGATTTTTCCAGGACATACACCTGACCTTTGTTTGCTTCAGTTTAACTTTTCTGTAACTGCTTTTGTTTCTGTTGCAAAATAGTCCCAGAAGGAGGTCCAACCAGCAGCAACCACTACTGTGAGCATATAGCCCATAAGTTGTTGTTTTTTTTTTTTTGTTTGTTTGTTTTTATTGTCATAACCTATCTTGCTCTTCACATTAATTTTATATATTCACTACACATGGTGGGTTCATTTACTCTCCAGATATGACACTCATTTGCTAATTTTACATAACAATGCATTTTCATTGGGTGAAATTGGAAGGAAATGTGTTGCTGATTGCTGATATCATATGTGACAAAACTGCTATGGCCTAAAATGCCTTTGCTGTTTAAGAGGACTGTGTGGACAGATTTTAGTGGTTTTCCATTGTTACTTTAATATCTCCACTCTTTCTTCAATAGGTTGCACAAATATCTGAACCGCCTGCAGCACCCAAAGGAATGTCTGTCCCACCACCCCCTCCTCCAGAGCCACCAAAAATGGAAATCAAAGGAGAACCAACTGCCAAACCTGTAAAGCCCTTGGCAAAAGAAGAACCTAAAGCTGCTGCTAAAGAGCCTCAGTCCTCAAAAGGAAAATCAGCCAAAGATACTCTGAGCAAATTATTTCGCCAGAAGGTAAACAAACAACTTTAACTGCAGATTATAAGATTCAATCACTATTTTAAGGAATAGCTATTCATGTAGACTTTCACTGAAAGCTAGATCATAACATAGTGTGAAACATACTGTATGTGAATTTGAGGTATTGCTAGGAGTCAAGACCTCCAAAAGCAAGGGTGCTTCAGCAAGTGGAGCCAAAGCCCTGGGCAAGACTGCAGCAGTGGTACAGTAAATTATCATACTCTCAAACTGACCATGGCTCATCAGTTACTAACTGAACAAGAGCTCATTTGTCCACAGCTGGCAGAAACTTGCAATTTGCTGTTTCCTAACAGGAACAGCACTTTTGTGAGGTAGCATTATTTCTGTTTTGAAATCCATGCTCTGAGCAGAATCAAGTTTTCTTATTTGCTGAGAATTAGATAAGAAAAATGATATCACTCTCATGTCTGTGCATAATGCATAAAGACAGAAATAGAAGGTGATTAGCTTAGCTTTGGCATAAGGAGTGGAAGCAGGGGAAAACACCTAACTTGGCTCTCACATTTACAAAAACCTCTACCAGCATCACCACAGCTGACCCATAAACATTATATCTTCTTTCTTTAAACTGTAATGTCAGTTTATCTTCTTTAAGTTCAGTTTTTGTAGAGGTTAAATAAACAAGATACATTTTAAACCAATATTTAAATCCCAAACAAGATCAAATTCATATGTTGATGCATTTTGGAGTGTTTCAGCTGAAATATCCTCAAGTAGTATTGGAGCTATGGGTCACTAGTACAAAGGTCTTGCAGAACATTGTCAGGTCTATAGTTAGATGTGAATGTACTTAAAGGCTGCAAATCATCCCCAGTGTGTGTGTTTTTTTTCCTTTCTTCTTTGCCATTTAAGTCCAAGTACTTGCATGAAGCCATCATTAGAGCTGATAGGCCTATTGGGGAACTTTTATGCTAAGATAAGTAATTGCTGGGTTTAATCCCATACTTACACACAGATCAGCCAATTAAACCTAGCACCCTTTATGCAGTGCAGTTCAAACTGTTTCACATAAGAATTACAAGCTGACAAGACAGAAAAAACAATCCCAAATAGATTAAAAGAAACAAAAATTGATTAAACAGACACACATTATGAAAATAAAATAGAATAAAATTTGCAGCATCACTACACTAATAGTAAGTGAATAAAACAAGACCAATAAAAAAATGAAGTAATGCTGTATATAATAAATTAAACAGACAAATATCTCCAGCTGCTCTCAGGTCCTGTCACAGTGACTTAGAGCATGGAATGTAAAAGCTGCCTCCCTAAAGGCATTTGTCCTGCACTTTGGAACAACTAACTGACTCATGCCTGAGGAGCTGTGGGGCCGCGCTGATGTCACAGTGTAGTGATCGTCTCTGACTCTTCTAATGCATTTGAACTATACCTTTAACCAGTTCATATAAGTCACCATTCACTGCCATGTTAACATACCGAGCAGTTCATAAATATAAATGTCATGTGTTTTTGAAGTTCTGCTGTAATTTTATACTTGACTCTGTGGCTTTAACAAAAGTAAGATTCTCTAACTGTCCTGCAGACAATCAAAGAAACCACAGCTGGCTATAGATATAGAGGTACAGCTAGTTGTAAACATACAGGTAAACTAGAATCTGCTTAATCTTCTCAGGTGTATTCAGGGAATGTTATATTAATGTATTAAGATGTGAACATGAATCTATCTCACATGAGGCCTTGCTTTGATTCAAATTAAGACTTGAGTAATTACAAGCCATCTTGCCTGTGTTACATAACGGACATGCTGTATAGTTAATTACAGGGTTTAAAATGTTCATCACAATTTGCATCTGTGCAGAGTAAAATAACAGTTTTGCTCTGCAGGAGTCACCAGTGGAGGCACCTGAGCCTGTTGTAAAAGTGCAGGTAAATGAAAGAAAACTTCTCACTGTTGGGGTTTTGTCCTCTTTTAGGGAGTGGAATGGTCTTCTGACCCTCTGACTATACCACATAACCATTTCCAAAGCTGTTTTTATATGTAAAGATTAATTTCTATTTGCTTAGATTCAAAATAAGGTTGAACCTCAGGAGGCAGCAGCAGAGGTGGAAGAGCCCACTGTAGAAGTGCAGGTAAATGAGCAAGAAGTGCTCAGGAATATTAGTTCTTAATTTTCTTCACTCTACAGGCAACTCAGAAATAATGTTGCCACAGATCAAGAGAATATTATATTGTACCACATATAACATTTAATACATTTCAGTTAACAGACACATTTACTCTTTGTAATTCATCAATTTTTAAAAGAATTTTATCACATCTAAGCTGTACATATTAAACAATTTCCATCATGACAAAAATGAGTAAGATGTAAGATTTATTGCATATCAGAGTGTACACTCTTTACATTCATGGCATAACAAATACCTCTCCCTTTTCTGTAGATAAAGGAAGAGGTACCACAGCCAGTGGTAAAAACTGAGGTAAATTAGTGGTGTTTAATGTTCTGGGAAATATACTTGATTTTTTAAAATATTAGCTATGTGAGGTGACTAAGAACAATAAGAGTCATATCTGACCATTACAGTATGTGTAAGGCCACAGCATTTAAAACAGCATTTAAGATGGCTGACTTAGCCTAGCAGAAAGACTGGAAGTAGGGGGAAACAGCCTTGCAGCCTTGCACTGTCCAAGGATGACAAAATCTACCAAGTAGGGATGTCTACCAACATTTAAAGGTTTCTCATGATTATAATGTATGCTATAAAGCCAAAATTTTCTTTTTTTTTTTTTTTTGTTTTACTTTAGTGTTTAAACAAATGGCATATGTTGCCTTGGACAGGGGTAGGCTAGTTCTTTTCAACTACTTCTGTCTATTTATTGGCTGTAGCTTTATATTTGATTGACAGATATACTGTAAGAGCTGTATCACTCGTCTTTTCTTACTTTCTTGAAGAATGAAATTTTTCCCAAAATGTCTAACTAGTTATTTCTTTAAAGGTGGAAATGTTCAAAATGTTAAGTGGATATTGACACAGTGCTTTATCTAAAGTATTTTCTTTTTCTTCCTTTTTACAGAAAGCATGGGCTGATTTTTAATTTTTATTTTTTATTTTTTGCATGACGGTGTGGGCTTCTTTAGTAGGCTACTTGAACTGATTTTGTGCTATCTCTCTACTCTGATCACTGAGATTTTTCCCTATTTAGCTCCTCTTTCACGTCACAGGTGGAAGCTCCTGCTCTCATTCTGTCAGCTTCATTGATGACCATCCCTTTGAATTTTTTGTAAATATTCTTGATACTTATTTTGCTCTTTGCTGTTTTGGTTAAAGAAGGTGGATTCCTCAAAAGCTGGCACCCTGGAGGCAGCTGCAAAACCAGAACCACCACCACCTGTTCAGGAAGAAAAGAAAACCACCTCAAAATCATCCTTCCTTTCTTTCTTCAAGCCCCAAGTAAGGACCTATTGACTTAAAACTTATTAAGATCTTAAAACCTCTGAAAAACTCTGGGTATGAACTGTGGTGAAATTACAGAACAGCAAGTAACAGGTTAATGTGAATTTGAGGTACTATTAGATCACATGACCACAAAAGTCCAGGCAGCCTCCACAAGTGGAGTTCGGCTCCTCAGGAAAACCACTGGACTGGTAAATACGTGAGATACATTGCCTCTTGTAAATAGATCCATTATTAACCAGAGTAATTTCATCAATTACGTCTGGTATTAAAACATGCTCTAAACAAATTCTTTGCCAGAAATATTTTTCTCCATTTGCTGTTATATTTGAGCATATGTCATCATCCCTCATAATGTTGCACATAATGTTGTATCCTAACAGCAGATGTACATATTAATGCCACTTCATATGCCACCTCAAAGTCTATCTGCACTTAATGAGTAAAGCGTATAAGTCATTGGTATGCGTAACAGGCAATGAATCCCCAGCTGGTCTAGGACTGGAATAATTGAATGTTTCATTATGTGCCACAACACTTTCAGGCTGCTGAGCCCACAAAGGCGACCCCGACCCCACCTGCAGCAACGGAGGCAGCTCAACCAGTTAAAGCCAAGGAGGAACCTAAAGTGGCAGCCAAGTCATCAGAGCAAGTTGCAGACAACAAACCAGCCTCTGTGGCCTCCCAAGCTGGAGATGACGCAGCCAATGTGCCCAAAAAACTGGAAAAGAGGAACTCCATCCAGCTGTTCTTTAAAAGTCTGGTAAGGAGAATGTTACTTTTCCCCACATATTATTGACATTATAAACACGCCCAATATACTTCTAATTCAGTAACCTTCAGTTGGCACTGCACATTGCGATGTATTTTTGTGTTACCTCCACTAGATGGCAGCAGCCCCTTAAGGTGTAGGCCTCACTGAAAACCAAGCAGACAGATATAACACATCTGGAAATTGCAGAGTTTGGTTTTAGTACAGTTACAGTTACTTAAACTTAACAAATTTAATGTTGTCCTCGGTGTAATTCAGAGGCCACATTCCAAGCAATACATTTAATAAATTTGATACAAGTGAAAAAAATTAATAAAAGTACTTTCATGACCTTTTTGTTGTTCCCTTCAACTAGAAAAACAATGAAAACGTATAGAAAACTAAAATTAAACACAAATAAATATCTAAAGAGCTACATGTTTAAAGAAAAAGACATACTAAAAAACAAAAACATACAACAAAAAAAAGAAGTACCATTTTCTCCCTGCAAATTGCAGACTCAGAAACGTCATTCTACAGATGCCGGAGTCCAGACAGAGCCACTGACTGCTGTTCCAGGAACTGAGAAAGCCAAATGAAACCAGAACCAACCTTTAAGTTTTACTGTACAGTCTCCTTCTCTCCTTCTTGCTTGTACTCAGTCTTTGTCTCTGTCCCTTATCAACTCCTTCAAACCCCTGAGTTACTTTGACTACTTTTTTTTTTTTTTTTGTTACTGCTTAAAAGTCATGATATTAAAGGTAAGGTCATCTGAAGGATAAAGGAAAGTGGACAACTGTGAGAAAGATCAATTAGCAGGTACTTAAATTACTGGAGATTTAAAATGGTCGAAGGTTGTTTAGACATATGTTTTTTGTCACATAAATGTCTTGACAAATATAGCAATGTGACCGTGAAACATTTTCTACAGACATTTAATGTGACTTCTCTCTGTTTTGCAATCTAACATACTGGGCTTATGCAATACATAGTGAAATGCTTTGCTTTGAGCAATTATTTTGTGTTAAATCTATAAAACTCAATGTCAAATAGGTTCTATTTTTACACTTCACACCAGAACATTCATGCAGTTGAGGTAATGCAGAGGTTAATATGAAGTACTTAGATATAAGTCATAAAAATGCTCTTAATGGAGCTGGTTTAAGGAGAATGCAAGGTTATATAGCACAGTGTACTTACATATTTTTGAACTCTATGCAAGTTATATGTAGATTAAAAAGCAAACATATACGTCAGAACAGTTATCTATTAGCCTACATGGGACATCACAATCTCTACTGATCTTTGGGGAACTGATTGTAAGTACTCAAACAAATGCTAACAAATGCATCAGAGGCAGCAAAATGATGTTGTTGTGTAAATGTGTCCTTGTGGTACGTTCTGCATCAGTCATAAATCACAACCAAGAAGCTTTTATTTTGATTTTAGCACTTTGTGTCATGTCAACTAACAGAAGTCTTATGGTGTTAGTAAACTGTGTTAGGTGTATGTGCAATTAATATGATGCTTTTGTTTGCCTATATGTAAGCATGTATGAAAAACTTGAGCTATCCTGAAGACAATAAAGATATTCACCA
Source organism: Paratilapia polleni (assembly GCA_015106735.1). Classification (NCBI taxonomy): domain Eukaryota; kingdom Metazoa; phylum Chordata; class Actinopteri; order Cichliformes; family Cichlidae; genus Paratilapia; species Paratilapia polleni. The sequence goes on from VUQI01006332.1 coordinate 15,934, forward strand.
CTTGCCACTTGCCTGTTTTTTGTTTTGTTTTTAGAAGCTATAATAGCATTGAGAAATGTTATCAAGAATAACTGGGTCTTGGAGCGATTAAAAAAATGACCCAGCAAGTTTGTAAAAACAGTAAATAAATATATTTTAGCATATATAAATAAATGCGCTAGCAGTGACATAGCAAACATTTTCATGCATATAAGTGCGCTGGTAAGGTGTGGCATGCTAGTCAATGCAAGTAAGAGTTACAGTATGGCAAATACTGTAAATCTTACTCATCTTCATACAGAAGCCTGATAAATTAAAGGACCCTTGACTCCTTCAATGAGGGGATCTGGTGGCGCTGTTATGCTGCAGTGAGACATTGTTTGTGTCCACCTGTCCCCCTATACAGCAGGGTGACTGCAATCCTAACCCTTTATTATGATGAAATGTTTCTGTTGGGAGTGTCCTCTTCCAAGATGGCACCTCCAGCCACAAGTATGTACAAGAATGTAAATCACATTCCATGGCCTTCACAGTCAGCAGATTTCTTACCAGTTGAACAAGTGATCTAACGTGTTCTAACAGCTGTGCCCACGGCCATGATCAAAAAAACCAAGTGAGGGAATATGTTTTGGAAGAATGGTGTCCAATAGACGTGTTTTTATTTTCCTTAAATTTGTCACCCATCTGTATGTATTTATAATGCTGACAGATAAGTGCCAGTTATCTGACAAACATAGGGGGGAAAAAAGTAAACTGACCATAGCTCATGTTTGTAACTGTGACAGACAGACAGATGGCTGCTGGACATTACTACTGAATTTTAGCGTCTATGAGACACACCTTAGAGATAAAAAGATGTAAAACAAGTTCTAGGGAATTGGATATTTCAGGTAAAGGAAGACCTCAAATCATCTTCTACGTTTATGATGTAATTTCTATGATTGATAGCACAGTGTGCAGTCTCTGGAAGGATGTGTTTTAGATAGAAGTGTCTGAGAGCCACTATTCACCCACCATTAAGTGATGAGTCGCAGCCCCTGAAGGCATAACTCACACTGCTCCTTTGTTATCAATGAGGCACACTATTCTTGTATTACTGTCTATAATAGGTGTGATCATTTTAAATTGTGCATCAAAGTAATTGCCATGACACTGAGGGAGAAAAAGTGAGGTACTGCTGCTTGCACAGTTTAAGACACGTGCTCCATTGTCTCTCCTTTCCCTAGAGGAATGTCTCAATTAAGATACACTGTGACGTCTTTGCCAACAGTTTTGCTTATGTGTGAAGAGCTCATTTTCATTAGCAAACAAAGTATAGTGTTGATGAAACTAGCAGAAAGGAAATTTGACTGAGCTTAAATAAGACAGAAGTGAAGAACTAGCAAAACTACTGACATGTCTGTCCTTTATTAATAAAACTAATTGGAATATTGCCTAAACCACATGCTAAATGCTCTTACACAGTATTTTTTATCTGGAAGTCAGGACAAACTTTCTAATCATGCTGTACTTTTATATGAAGTTATTTAGAAATGTATTCACCCTTTTCTATATTTGGTGTCTTGGCAAATAACAGTGAAGATGATGATAACAGCTGCATGTCCCTACATGCAGTGTTCCGGGATTGAGAGCTTTTTAAGGGAATTCTTTTCCATACAATTGTGAAACCAACTGCATGTCATGAAGGCTATACATTGCCTCTTTGCACAGTCACATACAATAATGAACTAACAGGCTTATTAATACAGAGACAGTTATAAGTATGGATTTAACAATGCATAGACTGTACACACTGCACCAGATCTGCTCAGCCACCATACTGCTGCAGTTCATCCTAGGACAATGCATGTGACTGTGTGAATGCACTGAGCTCAGAGGGGGTGAAACAAGGGAATAGTGGGAAGAGAGGCCTGACGGAGGCCTGCTGTCAGCACTAATGTGCTTCATGGCAGTGCTTGCTAGTAATAGGCTTGTTCTGTGAGGAAACATGAGCTTAAAACTATTCTGGGAACTAATGAAAAAACACTCATAACCGATTCTGATCCCACAACAAACTAAATAAGTGTTTTACCTATAAGGGCAGCTTCATTTACTTTAAGCAAACTCAAACTGCAGGCCCTGCAGGGACAATACGTGTGTGTGTCTGTTAGGGAGCTTTTCTAATGCAGATGCTTGCTTGTGTTTGTTTTTTTAATAGTCTTTTCAGTGAAAAGTTGCATTGCTGTAGGAATGCAAATGAGTGATGCAGTCACGATCTACCTTCAACTGGAAGATAAATGGTGAGCTTAAGAACAACCATAGGCATACATTGAGAAAAAGATACTTTAGTTTCTGTATTTGTTCTTAGTTTTGATACATCAAACTTTGATGTATCAAAACTAAGAAACAGAGCAACTGCACAATATTACAATTTTGGGATCATTTTGAGAGTAGAGCCAATAAAAGATATTGTTTACAGGTATTATGTGTTTAACTTGCTAGAAACTTGTGAATACATGCAAATATTAGCTAAATGGATATGGATTTTTGGCATGAGTTGTGGGGCCTACAGCTAACCCTCTTTGTTGTAAGTACAGGCTGCTAGGCTGCTTTTGTTTAGCTATGTAAACGAATGAAATCAGTCCCAGTTTTAGGTGTGGTAGTCATAATCTACCATTTTTATAGAAGAGATAATTATATCTCAAGGCTTGCACATTATGACTGACAAGAGATCAAAGTGACACCCATCAACTAATGACAAAAGAGGCATATCAGTTAATAAACAGCACAGGATGAATCCAAACGCTGTTAAATTTGCAAAGATATTTGTCGCTAGCAACATAATGTCAAAGAGTAAAATTCTTTTCTCATTTGTTTATTTAAGTATAATTCTCCTCTACAGTTAAGCAGCAAATAATTTATATCATTTTTATCTTTTGGTTTCTGTATGTAACTGTCATATATGTACTTCACTGTGAGGTCCCAGTGGAACAAAGAAAGGTCAAGAAAAAAAAATGTTGTCAAAAGAGGTCACGCAGACAGCAGGGCACTAGCAGGAGAACAAAGAGAATCTTCCTTCACCCAGTTTCTACACAGGAAAGATGGGAACTATTTCCAACATGAACTCTGAAAATTTCAGTTTGCTCACTGATACTATTTCTCCTATGATCAACAGAACACAACAGCTGGTAGCGCTGAATAAACGTTCCTTGGCTAGGGGTGATAAAGAGGCTTACATATTATCAGTGTCTTTCAGAAGCAACACCAGGATTATGAAAGAAGCCAGGCTGTGAATCTGAAGGAGAACAATGCGGTCAGCTGCTCCTGACACGTCAAGACAAAAAACAAGCCATCACAGTCTTTCCCCGGTCGCTGATCCAATTCCTGTTAGGATGTCTGTCTACTGAATACATTATAATTCTCTAAAGCATTCGGTTTTTCACAGATACTACTTCTTTAATTAGATTTAACTGCTTTTAGCTAGATGTTTTCATAAAGAAACTATCTGAGATAATGACTTCAAAAAATCTATTAGCATAATGTCAAACAATAGCACAGAGTTAATTAAATCAGTTAAAAGTAAACAATGCTTGGCCACTTGTTGCTGTCATTGCCACTAGAGATGACAAATGCTATTTAAATTATCATAATAAATCAATGATAAAAGTTCCGCCCAGCTAAAGATATATTTGGAGGATTAAACACAAACCACCACTGCCTTCAGATAAAAGGCATTTTCTATGATAGGCTACAACATCTTTTGGCAATTTCACCATCCTGAGGAATGAGACTGCTGCTCCAGACTGATAGCTCTTCACAGAGGCTTTGTGGTTGCTGAACAATAGGAAATGACCGCGAGGCCTCCATGTGTCACATGTGGTGCCTTTGATTAACATACTAGCCTTGTTTGTAACAGGATCTCAGGGGGAAGCACAAGTACCTATAACTGAATCATAGCATTGCAAGGGGGAAAATGTTTTATTTTAGGGTAAGCCGAATATGTAAGTGAGACCTACTAATGCAAAACAGATATGGGATATTTTATGTTTTAAACAGTGTCCTAATTCATTCAATAAGACAAAATTTAAAAAAAAAATTGCTTGAGGAATATATACAATTCATTGGTATCATTGGAATTTACATAGTCATCACATTCATTATCTACACCAAACATTTTGATTAAGTATGCTTGCTAGACTTGAAAACCTACTTGTATTTCCATTACATAGTGAGCACTGCATTGGTCCAACCTGTTTGGTAGCAGCAAGTGCTTGACAGCAACTTCTAATATAGGCGAACCAGCGGGGTGCTTACAGCCAACCCTTGGCTCATGAGAGAGTGATAGCTTAGGCAAATTGAGTACTTCAGTCTTTGTTTCTTAACTGGGTGTGGTTACTGATAAAGTTTTCTTCCAGACATTGCTGCCATTCAGGGGAGGTAGTGTGGGTCTGCATAATGAGTGTACACTGAAGTCAGTGTGTCTTCATTGACTGATTGAGTGGCCATCAGTGTCTTTGGTTTTAAGGGTGGAGGAAGGGGTGATTTTACATATTTGGGTGTGGGGGGTACTGTAGGTGAAAGGTTTTTTTTTTTCTCACAAACACCAGTGTATTAATCTTAGGTGATTACATAACCCAGCACTGACCTAAATGTATGTTGATTTTCTATTATCATTAGCAGTATCACAATATGATACTATAAGTTTCCTTCCATTCTCTTTAAGATCAAACATATTTACATGCACTACCTCATGGTTTTGTCAAAGGTATGCTTTGGGTGGCAGCAATTCAGATTGGATATAAAAGTGGGCTGTGTGGTTTGGCACGTTTTGTGTCGCCAAATAGGAAGAACTTGAAATTTTTCATGAC
>VUQI01006332.1:28201-43922 GCA_015106735.1 Paratilapia polleni
AAGGCCTTGGTTAAGTTATTTCTCTTTTTTTCTCCCCTTTTTTTGGTTTGGTGTTCACATTGCATGTGTGCTTATGTAAAAATTAAAGTATTGTTTTGAGATTTGTGATGACACATTTCAACAATAAAGTGAGAGGCGAAGAACTCTGAATATTTGTTTCTTTTTGATGGGCACTCGTCCCCCTGAAATGGGCACAGAAAAATGATTTAGCTGTAGTTTGAGGAGCTTTACACACATTTATGGAGGCAGTAGCTTGCTTTATTTGACATGATAAACCCATCCTTAACTTAGAAATACTGAAGTCTTTCATAGCTGTAGCAATCACAAACCTCCTGTAGAGCTAATGTACATGAAGACTCAGCACTGTACCAGTTTTTGATTAAGTTGATAATTGCAAATATGGTTGTTTATCAAAATTCAATGAAGATATTTAACAAATGACAAAAAAATGGTGCATAGTTATATTTTAAATGCAGTGTGGGACAGTTTGGATTAGAGAATTTGATTTGATGTTGGTGAAAGGTCTGAGGAAGTTGTACAGAGCTCTCTTTCAAATGAGTAAAATGGGTTTTTTTGGGGGTTTTTTCCCCCAAGACATAAGCAAATTCTTGTGTATTTGAGCTGAACTATAAAGAACTTGGGTTGAGCTTAAGCTCTTGGGTTTTAATTTCTCCTAGCTATTTGGAATAAGTATAAAAACTAAGCATCATCCTTGAACAGAAAGTAAGTCCTCATATGAGGACAACGTGTTTATTTTACAGCATAACACAATAAAGTCACCATTGTTTAACAAGTATAAAAAAAAAAGTATTGACTGAATGAAGTATAAGATGCAGAAAACCAAAATGGAATATTCCCATATGAGGATACAGGGTCTCAGGAGGTTAAAAAACAAACTGATACTTAGGTAAAGTTTAGTTTGACAGGAATATTTAAAATGCATTTGGTCAAGGTTAGTTACATGAACACTGCAGAGCTTTTGTGTATTATTCTTCTTAGCTGCAAACCAAACCACAGACTGACGGTGGGTTAAAACCAGCAGGTATATAGCTATATAAAGATACGCACACACACACATATATATAAGCAAATTTATCAATATACTGAATGCAAGAGATGTCGTGGGTCACAGTCATAACCAACAGCCTGGTTCTTGCTTCATTCAATGCCAGCTTTAATAGCTTATTACTTCTGGATCTGAAAAGCACAGACAAAGATAAACTCAGTAGTAAACTGTTTTACATACTCACCATCTCGTTACATCATCAGTGAACTGTAATATTCCAGCAACCATTTCAGGCTGTCACTCTTCCAGAATCTCCAAATATAGGCGACATCATAGTGTCACATCTCCATTACAACATAAGAAAACAAGCTTTAACAGTATTTCTTTGGAGAATTTGCCACTAGTGAAAATGTGTTTAGTATTTGCAGTTGACTGGAGATTACGTGGTACATGCTCCCCTTTTCGATCAATGACTTAAATCGACCACTAGAGAGCAGTATTTACAAAGTCAAGATTATAGTCTTGGTTGATTCAGAGCCTTGTTCAATCTGACTAGTAGACTTTTGTAGTGCAGTTACCTTTGATAAAACTGTACACCTTGACCAGACTGATAATGGAATTACTAAACCATAGCATAAAATACATAACTGTATAATCCTTTCATATTGAATAGACCTTAACATACATGATATGATATTCATTTTAAACACACACAAAATAAACGAATAAAAATGCATGTACTCCTCTGTTTCATTTTAAATTTGTAGTGACAAGTATGCTGTGCTTGTGGCTACACCTATGACTGCTGATGCCACACAGGTGTTGCATATTAGTTGTCAAAGACAACACACCTGCTGTGACATCACTGATTGTGACTGAATGTTTCGAACAGAGCAGTGCTGCAGGATTATATTCCTTTTGTAATTCACTGAACATCAACTTAAAAAAAATAAAGCTCCTTGAGAGAAGTTTTGTAATAGCTTCTACAACTGCAGAGACATCAGCGCACTATTGTTGCATATCTATAAAAGGAAAAGACTGACAAAGCCTATCATTACTTTTCATTCTGTAAACAACAAATTGCAAGGGACAATCTTCAGCACATTGAACACTTTAAACTTTGATTTTTTTTGCCCCCCTCCTCCCCTTTTGAGTAGACCACATCTGTTTGCTGTCTGTTCCCCTGGGCCAGCACTGTGTAATCTATTGCATTAGCTCACATTAGTGCATATCGCCCATGGGCCTTGGTAATCACAAACGCAAAATGAGCATTTCACTTAGCATCACCCTCATATTCCCTCACACTGTGGCAAACTTAGTGCAAACCCTTGGCAGAGAACGCAAGTCGACAACAGCTTATGACATCCATCCCGTTACACTCGATTCCCGTGTCCAGAATGCTGCGAGGGTTTTCATGTCAAAAGCCCCTTTAATAGGCAAAGATACATGTTGAATTTTCCTTCTGTTTATTTCCTGTTCTGTATTGTTTCTTTGTGATCCGGAGCCCTCAAGAAATGTCATAATTTGAGCATTTCTGCCAGAATTTTTGGCCTTACCATTACATATGTTTTGGTTTCTTTTTTATGTTTTGTAGGCACTTCCTTTCATGGTACTGCACACTTTGTATGGTCTAAATTAAAGAAGCAATGATGCAGTGTCATGAAAGAAGGTCTAAAGGCCTAAAATAATATTGTTTTAATAAAACAATTTAGCAGAGGAACTGTTCTAGATTAAGAACACAATGCTTCACTCAGGTTAGTTACAGAAAACAGATTTCAGTGAAATGATTAGAACGTAGACTTCTATTTAATCCACCAATACCGTGACTCTGCCAATTATGCACAGATGTAGACTCAAGAAAATAGCCATGTTTCAGGCAAATTCACCTGGGATTCCTTTTCTCCATAATTCTTTGGCATAAAACACCTGAGGTCTTCACGGCTTCTTATCAAGTCCTTTTCATCACATTAGGTTTTGTGTGATAAGGATTCCCACAGCAGCCATTTTATTGCACAAGTCAATACACAAATGGCATTTTATGCTTGCATTGCTCTTCATTCATCTGTTCAGAGTGTTTGGTTTTACAAGAGGTGATGTTTAAGACTTGGATACATTCATCTGTGACTGAGGATGTGCTTAGCAATTTCAACCTCTTTCTCTCTAGTAGTTTGACTATCAAATTTCCTACCTCCCTCTGTTCTTGCACAGTAAACTTCATGTTTTTATCCCCCTTAAGTGCTCTCTCCTCTTATTTTCAGTCCTTTCATCACTCATAATTGTTGCCTCCAGATTGTCAACTTGCATGAATTAGCAATTGGGCCAACAAAGCAGATATGGTCAATTGTTGAGTATCCTGTCAGAATTTCAGGCTGAAAGTCTGCTCTTGCTGTGATTGCTCATCATCGTCACCCCATTCCTCTGAGGAAGAGGAGCAATGTAATGGTTCCCACAAAAACAGCCCCTGGCCTAAGGAAAGGGATTTGGGTGTCTAGAGACAACAGGGGCCATATGGAGCGGGCTGAGATAGCAAGGCACATGTACAGAATAATGGATGATGTGTCATGTTTCATGTTGCAGGGAAGCCATCAAGAGACTTGGGTTGGGGAAATCAAAAGGCTCACATACAGGAAAAGCGACTGTTGGACCATTTAGCATTTTTGTTTATTTTTATGCTGGGAAAGGAGTGAGCATGTAGTCTTGAAAAATATGGTGTTCTATTTTCAATGCCTGTGGTCTGTTGATGTTATTTATAAGTAAAAAAAAAATAATGATGATTTTTGTTGGCTAGATGTAGACCTGTATGCAATATTAAAGCAGATGACCTTCCAAGTGTAATGAACCAACCACCTGTTTACTAAATCTAAGAAATATTCTGTCTAAAGGAGCGATGAAGTGAAGACTAAATTTGTAAAACAGATGAAAAGATACAGGCAACTTTTTAAAGATCTTTTTTAGTTCACTTAGTGGGTGGCAATATCAGATAGTCGACCATTTTAGCTTTGACAGAAACATTTGAACAACTATTGGATTGACATGAAATTTTGTGAAAATATTCATGGTCCCCTTAGGATAAATCCTACTGACTTTAGTGATCCCTTTACTTTTCACCTGTTGCTATCAGCCAGTCAACATTTGTTGAGTACTTTAGTTATGACAAAAAATACCTACAAAATTAACAACAGTGCCATTCTGGGGACCACAGACTGTATATAAAAGATGGACGTAATCACTGGCAAACAGCATGGTTTTGACAGTCACAAGTGACCATATTTGGTCATATTTGGTCACTAACTTAGAACTCCTCTGAGTCAGTAAGGTGCATCCGTAGACTGCATGGTTTCACCACACAGACACAGATGCCTACTAATTAGTGCTAAGCACTAATACAAATAAAATAAGTAGAATTTTACTCACCAAATCTGGAGCACAAATGTCTTGGACGAGCTGTTAGTAAAAGTAATCACACAACAAGCCACATTATTTGTCAAATAATCGCATGAAAATGCTCCAAAAGGCATCAACACCACAAACAGGGTCAAGAGATCCAGTTCCATGACTCTTATTGGTGAAAGTGAAGCCTAGCAGACAGCTGCCCGTTACAGCAACTTGCATCGGCATCCACCTGTCAGTCAAAGTGGCCACACCTCTAACTTTAAGCCTTAATAAAATTTACATTTTTATTTATTTAAAAAAAAAATCCCCTGTACAGTTGTTATGATGGGGTAAATTAGCTATGGAGACCAAAATCATTTTTTGTACAAGGCTTTAAATGTGCTTATTTCTGCTGTAAAGTTGGGCACTTTAGTGCAAGAATATGTGGGGATTAACTAGCTTTTTGAGTCTTAAGTGGTCACTCAAAGTTTTTGACCCTTCCTGGAACACATCAGCAAGTCTGCTGACTTAGTCAAATGTTTTTTTAGATCTTCTGGTACAGGCAGGATATCTAGTTCAGGAATTTCAGTTCTGTGTGCCAGTCTTTGTTTTTTAATGCAGATAAATTAAAAGATGGCTAATAAAAAAATAAATTGCAGTCAGGCAATAGTTTTGATATTGAGTTTTGATATTCTTTCTTTTGCTTGCCATATGGACTGTTTCCCTGCTTGCAACAAAAGCCTGCTAATGTAATTGGTCAATAAAACCCGGACTACAAGCAGACTGCTAACACAAAGCTTCCGGTAACAAAAATCTTTTCCCTTGCCTCCAGATTCTGGATCTCCGTTCATAGATATCTGTTTAAAGGGATTAATAACATTATCATCAACCTCAGATGTTCTTTGTGTTTGATGCTAATGAATGAAATTCATCGTGTTAACACAGGAATCTAAGATGTTGAACATATCATTGTCATTGCAAGCCACCACAGGGATTAAATATAATTTCACAGCGCTGCTAGCATGGCTGTAGACCCTTAAGTGTTGTTTTAGTTTCAGTAAATTCGAAATAACTCTAATAGACAAAGTGAATATACAAAAGAGAAGGAAAAAATCCTCCACTGTTGTGGAGATAAAAACTCCTCTGTCCAAGCTCCACTGCCACATGGGCACTGTATACTTAGTCCCTCCCTCCTCTCTCTTATCTGCTCTACCTGCATGTGGAATAAGCAGAGCACCTCATCTCTGTTTTTCTCCCGGTGTCAGAACTACACTTAAGTGCTGTTTCCGATACCCATGAGTAAGCCCCATAAAAGCTGCCCCATCGCCACAGCGTTATTGTTTCTTGCGGATGATTGATTGATGGATGAGGGCTGACACTTCAATGAAGCCATTTCCACTGGCATCTCTATCCGATGATGTGCAGCGTATATTTTCCATCCACGCCTCATTGCGCGCCTGTGTCATTCCTGGAACTTCATTTACACCATGTTCCCTGAAGGACCTTTTTTAGCCCCATCTCCCTTTTTCTCTCCCCGGCTCCTCTTTTTATCTCTTTCTTTTTCTATGCCATAAAATAATGCTATTTCTTGTACACTCTGGAGGGGCCTGGAATCATTTGCAGGGAATGATAAAACCAAAGGCATGAAGGGGTTATTTACAGGAAGTGTAACACTGACAGGGTCCCACTGTTCTGGTTTTTTCACTGTCAGATGCCAAGTCCATGCTGAGACAGGGCAGGGCTATGATATACATTTCAAGCGCACTCGACCTACAATGTCTGCACACACAATCATTTACTGTTATCTCCACAAGCAAAATAGGGACTTACAGCATTGCAGATTGTAACAGGATGATGTCCAAATCTACCCGAAATACATGTTAAAGTATAGTTTGATGACAGAGTGATTGAGGTGCCTTCTCTGAGACAATTGCCTGTTTTTGCTCATATGGGGAGCAGATGGTAAGCAGGCATCAGTGCGGCAGGCTTTCTGGGATGACAGCCATGAGATTCCCCCTCAGGTGCCATTGGAGCCCCTTTAGAAGGGGAGAGTGATTGGTAGGACATGGCACCCCTAAGCAAGTGTTTTTGGTTTTTTTTTCCTCCCTCGAGTTTCCTGATTTTACAGTTCTCATCAACAAGCCACAGTGCCGGAAATAAATGTACAATGTCACCTATGACATTATCTAATTTAGGAGCCTACATCACATATGAAGAACTTTACATTTAGTACCAACAACAATGTGTGTCCAAGACATAATCATCATTTTTTAGATGAGAAATAACTGTTTTTAATCTATGTTTCTGTCTGTCCTTGTTGTATATGTAGCAAGACTCTATTTTAACACCCTTCACCTTTATTAAACATATTGACCCTATATGGACTTTATCTTGTTACAAGATAATAATAGGACATTTCTGTGTTTATTAAATTTTGACAACACGGTAGTCATAATCACATGCAATAACACAGACAGGTGACAAATTAAAATAAAAATCTGAACCACTGATCCCTACAGTAAGGAAATCCAGTGACTGTGTTATGCTGTGAGGTGCATGATTTGGGAAGGATCACTGCCAATCAATACAAAATTGTTCTGACTCATCACCTTTATCCTGTGATGAAACATTTCTGATGGGAGCAGTCTCTTCTATTCATAGGGTATGAGGGGCCACTGAATGGCTTAATGTCAACGGATCTCACCCTAACTGGAGACCTATGTGAAATTTATAGAGCCATCTCCACCACGACCATCAAAACACCACATAAGGGAATATCTTTTGGAAAAATGGTATCCCGTCCCTCCAGCTGAGTTGTAAAAATTGTGAAATCTATGCCAAGATAAATTCAAGCTGTCCAACACCTTTCCAACATGTTTTTCCTTTAATTTGTCACCCATCCATGTAACTTCCATAAAAGCTTTAAATACTTTTATAAACAGTATATATTTACAAACAACTTTAAACCCATGTCAAAACTTTGTATGTAGATTGTTTTAAAATACATTCATGAATGACACTTTTTTAAGGTAGTGAAAAAAAAAATTGTGTATTATAGGATGTAACTTCTCATATGTACAAATGACTCAAAGGCAACTGTTTAGGAATGTTAGGAACTACTGAACTTATATAATTATAGGTGATTACATCTATGTGCGTTAGCAAAAAATATGATGTGCTAAGATCATACAAAGCTGTGATGTTTAAGGTCATATGGCTGTTACCCCTCAACATAATACTTACATAAGGCCGGACAGCACAGTGCTGGAGTGTTTAGAAGGTTGCTGGTTCAGCTCCCAGCTTATTGTATGGAGTTTGCATGTTCACTCTGTGCCTGCATGTGTTTCCTCTGGGTGCTCCAGTTTCCTCCCACAGTCTGAAGACATGCATGTTAGGTTAATTGGTGATTCTAAACTGGTCATGGATGTGAGGTAAATAAAGTGCTTGAGGTGCATAGAATAAAGTGCTCTATGAATGTATGGTTAAATGTGGCTTGTAGTCTAAAGTGGGTGGTCAGTAAGACTAGAAAAGAGCTATATAAATGTGAGTACATTACATAAGCTTCATAAATTTAGTATGGTTATGTGTGCAGGTTTTTTTTTCTCCAGCAATTAAAATGGTTCCTCAGTCATTCTGTTGTTACCCTCTCTGTCATAGATCTGCCGCAAAAGTACACAATGCTTCATGTCTTTTATGCTGTACAGTTCCTCTGTTCACATTCATGATATTTTGTATATTAATTTTAGCTATGCTGTTTTCAGTACTGTTGTTGTACATTGCCATGTTGTCTGTCTGCTATTTTACTAATAAAAATCTATTCAAAAACCAATTATGAATGCCTCATAAGATGAGTTACTGTTATAGTGAGAAATACTCTATACTACTGAACAGCATGTTGTGAAACACAATATGAATTGGTTACATACTGCGTAATATTAGATGCTATTATGTGACAAACAGTTTAGAACTGCCTTTAGGCTATATTAAGATGTTAATGTGTTATTTCTTGTCACCACTTTTGTGCAAAAAACCTTTTGAAGTATCTTCCTTTCAGCACCTTGAGATCAAAACATACCCTGCTGTAGACTACAGGGAAAATAAAAGGACACAATGCACAGTTGAACACATGATGCATTTACTGTAGCTGTGTCTGTCTGTGTGTCTGTGTGTGTACTTGACCTTGGCGGCTACAGGACATTTTGGTTCATCAGGAAAGATGATTGTTTCCTTTAAAAGATATTAGGAGGACTGTGTCTAAAGGAAACTGACATGGCTCCCTGCATCCCTGATGGTTTCCACTCCGTTTCTTTTATAGTCACTCAGTAGGTGAGGGAATAGAGTCCCACCCCAGTATTTATACATTAAGCAAGGTCTCCTTCCCCAGAAACAAGAGATGAGCAGTGATTGGGCCCAGAGTATAATTTCTTCTATGTCTACATTGGGGAGTCATCCTTAATCAATAATCACCTTGGAGGGAATGCTGCTCTGGTTTAAGGTGGATTGACCTCTGTGGTGATGAGTCCATGGGCTGTGGTCATCCGTTACCACAATACTGGACCCTAATATCTGCAAATGGGGAGGGTAGGAGCCCTGGAGCAGGGCAGGTCTTTTATTGCCCATGCTGGAATTAGTGTGGGACCACATACAGTTGGTGTCCCACCCGCCCTCCCAGCCATAACTGTCACAACTCCAGTAAAGCCATCTCAGATCTGTCACTTCCTCCACATGCCATGGTGAGAAAGAAGAAGAAAAATGGCGTTACCTCCAAAAAGATAAAAGTAGAAGGAGTTTGGACAGTATGGTCTTTATCTAAATCCCTTTAAGACATTATCTGTTTGCTTTACATGTACATCAAAAATCAAAACATGTAAATGAATGAACAGAATAAACATGTGGGAAAGGAGGACCGAGGAAGTTACGTATCCATTCCAAAAAGCAATAGCCCTCATCCTCTAATGCAATGTGACATTGAATACTACACACAGAGAAACAAGTAACCTCAAATTGGGTTATTCCTCCTACCTGCCAGTAATCCAGTTGATAAGCACTATACATGTAGATTTCTGGGGAGCAGAGAAATCAGATTACCCTGAGCTGAACTGGGATTTTCAGTCTAAATTGGCTGTTCTTCCTCGGGTCTCTCATTCTAACAGGATGAATGAGGGGAAATAAATGATTTGACTTTGCACCAGATAAATTATCTGCACAGGAGCACACAGCAAAGTAAAGAAAACGATGCTTGGGTTATTGGGCTTACAAAAATGCACCATGTTCATACATTTAAAACAATAATACAAGTTTAAAATTCTACAAAATCGTTGGATGACTTCTTGATATTTAGGGAGGTAAACTTATAAAGAAACAACAATTTTGCAAAACAAACACAGACAAGACATCTTAACTTGTAACTTCTTAGTTTTCCATAGGGCGAGCAGTTGTACAACAACTGAAACTCATCAACTGTTACTTGGACCTTTATTGAACATAGAAGACTCATTTGGTGTCATGGATGACCAGAGGGGTGTTTCAGTGTTTCATAAAGGTGTCTCAGGAAAGCAGGGCTTATTGTGGAAAAGCCCATCTTGAAAGAGTATAAGGAGCCAAAACAGGAGTGCTCTTTGAGGCTTTACAGCAGTGCCTCAAACTAAATTAACGTCAGCAATACTAAACGCTGGTCTAAGTCAGGTAATATGTTTACAATCTTAGTTGTGCACATTAGCATGCATTTAGTGATCATTTACTAATAACAAATAAACACAAACCATTTTGAAGAATAATCTGACAGATCATGTGACTTGCCTTGGGGTTAATTGCAGCCTACCATAGACTGTATATAAAAGATGGCCAACGTGACATTTGTGAAGTCCCATTCTGAAGCCGTGATTTTAGCATTATGTCCACTGCCATCTTGTTTTTTTGGTCCCAGAAATGATTATATTTAAATAAGAGGGTGGAGTGCTAAGTTATTGCTAAGCTAGCAAGCTTGGTTAGCTAGCTGCATCCATAAGACTATACTGGTGCATTGCACAGACACAGATATGCTACTTAGTGCTAAGTAACTGACTAATAAAATACTAGAATTTCACTCACCAAAAATCGAGCACAAACTTTTTGGATGGTATGTTTGTACATTTAATCACACAGCAAGCCATATTGTTTGTAAGATAATTGCATTAAACATGTCCCGAAATCACTAACACCACAAACGCAGCTGAGCAGTTCAGTTTAGTGACCTGTTCATCCTGCAGAAAGCCATGCCCCTATTTTCTCCCCCTGTACAGCTGTTATGTAGAAAGTTCGTTTTAGAGAACAAAATATATATATTTTTTTGTTTGTTTTTTTGTACCCAGCTGCTTACTGGACAAATAAAGTCTTTGGGGAGTCACTGGCTTAAGTAGTACCACTTGAGGAACTGCAGTTCTTGCAGGTTGCTGCTTGAATTGTACTAACAGTCTTCCAAGAAGTCTGTGACCCAGTTTTTTGGTGAGTGAAATTCTGTTATTTCATTTTTTGTATTACTAAGCGCTAGTTACCAGGTATCTGTGCCTGTGGATTCACCTTGCCTTCACCTTATCTTAGCACTCCACATTGTTATCCAAATACGGTCACTTATGGTGCCAAAAGATGGCAATGGCCAAAATATAAAACTCAAGATTCCAAAACAGTAGTCCTGAAAAGTCATAGTGGCTTTGTCCATCAGTTCTGACCTATTTGAACCTGCAAAGAACTTATTGAAAGTGACTCTGAAGCTTACCTGTTTACTTACTTCCAATCAGTAAAGACTCCAGTGAATAAAGGACGAATTTTTACCTTAACACTTATTTGTTGCTGTTGGTTACCATGTATTTAACATTCTGAGAGCACAGTTTAAGCAAGAACATTAGAATTCAAGCATTTATGTGGTCCTTGCATCCATGTATGTGTGACTTGCATGTAAGGCCTCAGCATGATTTATGTCCTAAGCAGCATTTTCTTGCATTGCAAATAGGTAGAGTCTCAGCGTCTCTTCTGCTGTTTTTGTATTTTCTAACATGACACATGAATCCCCGGTGGCCCTGGGAATCAGACAACCCAGGTGCAACACTAATATCCTCCCAGTATCCAAACATTTCCTTTAAAAGTAACTGGCACATTGGGGCCCATAAATTAGAACTGAATGCTGCTCAAGATGTCTGGCTTCCAATAAGACCGTACCCAGAGCAATAAACTTTGACATTGCTGCTTGAAAAATGCCTGCCCTTTTTCATTGTCAAGTGTTACAAATTGATGAAATGAGTTCATCGATGTTCCCTGGTCATTATCTCTCCAGTGGCACTTTGTTTTACAGACAGTGGGAAAAGGGACAGTGCAGATTAGAGGCCCAGGCACAGTTTATCAAACAAAATCTAATATCATCCATAAGAGAGGAATCTGGAAATCAATACTTCATTACTAAATTGTTAGTGGGGATGAAGAGTAA
Source organism: Paratilapia polleni (assembly GCA_015106735.1). Classification (NCBI taxonomy): domain Eukaryota; kingdom Metazoa; phylum Chordata; class Actinopteri; order Cichliformes; family Cichlidae; genus Paratilapia; species Paratilapia polleni. The sequence continues at coordinate 40,039 of VUQI01006332.1, forward strand.
TTGTGTGAGTTCAGAGATGTGTCTCAGCGGCCGGGGCATGGGAAGTTCAATGTCACCCGGGAAGTGATAAGTAAAGGCACTGATGGGAAGAAACATTTCTGTAATGGGGGGTGCTGTTGGAGGGCAGTGGCCTGAGCACAGAACAGACAATAGACACTGGTTTGCCATTGATTGGCTCAGCTATAAAGATGGAATAGTTTAAAGAGCCATAGAGAGAAAGAGGGGAAGACAGAATGAGACAGGAAAAAAAGAGGTAAATTGAGCACCACCTCCTGAATTTACCCTTGTCTTGTCACCAGTTTTTGTGCATTGCGTAAAGTCTTCGGCTGTGGTCACTCCGATCAATCGTCCGGTACATTTGCATCCTGACAGAGATAAGTGCAATGATAAAACAGTTCCTCTGCAAAAATGGAAGACCGCTTGATGACATGGCCATTACTGCTGGCTGAAGGTTTGTCGCTGAAATGGCTTTGTGTTAATGAACACTAATAAATAACTTTGATGAATAATCAAAGCTATCACAGCATATTCTGTAATGTTTACAGTACTGTATATTCAGCTATCTGCTAGGTGTGATCTTAGCAGAGCCCTGTAGCTCCTCTTTTGTTCACCGTGTGTAAGGTCACATCAGTGGAATGAGCACATCACCTCTGTGCAGTTTGGCATGGCCTCATCCCTCTAAAAGCTTGTGTCTGGAGTCCCTCTGACCTGTTCCCCTGCCTCACCATGTTCAGCCATGCAAATCAGAGTGCCTTCAGTTTCAACATTCATAAGCCAAACCTGCAGCTTGTGTTTGAAGCCAGAGGGAGCTTAGAGGGAGCACAGTGCTTCCCGACATACAATAGGGGACTTTTATGTTTGGGCAAAAGGACAAAAAGTGAAGCAAAGGCAGAGAAAGACTTTGTTCTGTACTAAACCAAACTGTTTACCTGTGTGTGTTTACTTCATTTAGAGACACTTGGGGGTAATTTGAAAATGCCCCTTTGTCTGTTCGCCGATTTGATTCAGACATGGTCTTAAAGATGAATTTTTTTTGGCACCACAATGAGGTTGGCATGTTTGTTTTGAGAGAAATATCTTGACAACTGTTGGATAAATTTCCATTAAATTTGCTCCACAAATTCCAGGTCCCCAGAAAATAAGTTATAGTCACCTCGATGATTGCCCGAGATACCCTCTTGACATAGACAGGTCAAATTTGTTTTGTTTCCTCGCAAAGTACCTACAAAAAAAATGACATTCTCATCGGGCTCAGCTATACTTTTTCCAAAGTCCTAATAAGCAAATGTTAATATGCTAATAAGGTAAGCTAAAATGATAAACCTGGCGGTACTTGCTAACACGTCAACATGTTAGCATTGTCACTTTGTGTGCATGTTTGTTCTTCTATTAGAGCTAATTATACCTATGAACTTTAATCTCTTTAGTCTATAAAATATATATAAAAAATAGTGATAGTGCTTATCAAAAATGTGTAAAGTTGTGGACCAGAAAACCAAAACAATGACCTGAAAGACCTTCATAAAACTGAGGAGAGTATTGCAGAATCAGGTAATAATTCTCAGGTTTGTCACAGCTTCTTTATCATACATTTTGTCATTTTATCTATTGTTGATAAAGAAATACTGATTATAGCAGCTTTAGGTCTACAAACTGTGAAATCCTAGAGTGAAACTGTAACAATAAATATAATAATAAAAGAAGGTAAGGCATTCAAACTGAATATTAGAAAGAAAGTTTATTCTTATGTGTGGTATCTGGCATGAATATCCACCACTGCAGATTCTACAGATGGAGTGTTTTTCTAATTAACAAAAACACCACCTCGCTTACACATCAAAAACTAGTGGTGGGAGTGATATAACAAGCTGTTAGAATTCAGATAGTCTCATTTCGTGAGCACATGTTTGAATGTTCAGCAAGTATACTGTTCCATTTTAAAAAGAGGCTTCCCCCGTTGTTGACAGAGATAATCATTTTTTTTATCGCAGCGCTTTGACGTCGGTGAAGTGAAGCTGACAGTCCGGTAACAGGGGCCGTTTGCTAATGATTTTTGAGCAGCCCCCAACTGAGTCCTAAATGTCTGCAATATCCATAAACAACTCTATACTGTCCAATTAGGCAGACAGAGATGTACTGGGCTGTCAGACAGATTTGCATGGCTAAGCACCTGAGATCCAGAGGATGATGAGGGGGATGGTTCACCGGCCAGGGAAAGAATGTGCACAATGGATGACTTTCATTACAGCATTACCGCTTTACATACACACTCATCCAATTACTGCCTGGATTAATTGATCATCGTACCTTTCTTTCCCCAGCACCCGAGTTGGAGCTGGTGTGTTTTTCTCCCTTCTGTACCAACTACACAACCTGCTGCTTTTTATTCCTTCTGCTCTATAGTCCCTGTCCCAGGTTTACAGCCAGAGCTGTTCATAAAAAAGTCTGAGGGGACATTTTGAGAAGGGTGGGAGGGTTGGGGGGAGTGGGATTGTTAGAGAAAACCGTCACTGGCCACCACTGTGAGGATGGCCATTTGCAGGATCGCATACATTGGGAATAATTAGAATTTATGTGTGCTCGTCAATCCCGCCTCATCCTCTTCCCTGCTGTAGACCCATCAGTGGTCAGAAGGGTTCACCGGAGCATGACTCATCCCTGAGTGCGTTTGATCAGAATGAATTATGCCTTTTAGATTCATTATGGCACTTTATTTCTCCTCTCTGTCCTCCTCTCTTGTCCGTTCAGCACCGGGAATGAAATGTACAAGACAGGGTACATATTTTATTGTATGCATGCTGTCATGCACGCACGGTTAGGGATAAGAAGGAGACAGTGGTGGTTTAAGCTAGCAACCCAATACTGCACATTTTGCTGAACCCTTTCTCCAAGAGGCAGTGCAGAGTGGTTTAAAGAAAACAGTCACAAAATACAATATGGACATACCAGAATTTATAATTTCATCTTCCAGGCCTGGAACCTTATGGCATGGGAAACATTTGTCAGAGCAAAAAGATTTTAAAAGTGGCATCACAAAACCACTTTAATATGACAAAAATCTAATTGAACTCACGCTGTTTAGTGTACAGGACTATGACAAGTGCTAATGGGATCATTTAAGATCATTTAAAATACAAACGAGTCTTTTCTTTCTCTTCATTAATTACTGCTAATTATACGAACAGCTAGCCTTGTCGGGCAGTGCATTTGGCTGTCTCTGAGTTGTGAACATCAGGTCTGAACAAGAGGATGTCCCATTTCCCTCCTGGATGGCTGGCTGATAATGTGTGGCTATAGTAAGATGAATAAACAACACGGTGCTAGGATCCGGCTCCATTCATAAGTGAGTGTCGTATCATTTTACTGGCTTAACAGTGTTTATCTGAATTATGTTTTTGTTGTTCTTTTACTTTTTTTGCCTTTTTTGTGAAGAATTTTGTAACCTTATTTATCAAAAATATGGAGTATGAAGTGCTGCCTTTTTCTTGACTGTTCTTGGGAATATTGATAGTGTTAAGGCAGAGCACCTGGCTGAATTTCAGTGCAGGAGAAAAGCACTCGTTTCCTAACATTTTTATTCCTTGTTTTGAAATGCGCTGCACGAGATAAGGGTTTGTTTTTAAATGCATTCTGTGAATTACAACAAAGAAGTGAGAATTACTGGAGATATTTGAATGAACCAAATATTTTAAGCTGCTTACAGTAATTTATTTTGAAAATCCTTTCTTTCAGTTATGTGCAAATCACAACTGTCCATTCTCTAAACACAGTTAATGCAGCGATGCGTTTGAGATTTCACCAGAATAAGTCCACAGCATCGTTTAGAGTGAGCAGATTGCATCAACTCATTTTTGCATTTTTAATTGTTTTTTTTTTTTTTTTTC
>VUQI01006332.1:43942-57722 GCA_015106735.1 Paratilapia polleni
TTTTCTTCCATGGCCCCATTCCCCTCCAGGGAAGGAGCCCAGTCAAACAGAAAGGTTAGTAATCTCTGATGCAAGCAAGCTGCTAGATTTCAGATCATGTCACGTCTTTTTCTGTTAGTGTTTTTAGCCCTGTTAATAACGTAGTTTCCTATCCTCATTTATTTATTCATACTAGCTTTACCTATCCAGATGTTTTAAAAAAAAAAGTTATATCTGAAATAATTACTGCTACTGAGTGGTCAATCTTTTTTAAATGTTGTTTTCAGCCTCTGTTCAGAGCTTCATCAGTAATCAAGGGTTAATTTCACACCTCAGTGGATTGCCTGCCTTAATCTCTATTCAGTGTAATTAAATCTGTCCAATAAAGTGAGCTCTTTTCCTCTTTGTTCCCTCACATCTCCTACTCTTTCTTTTTTTTTTATTTTTTTTATTGTTTTACACCCATCACATCTCATCGTCTGAACTACAGGCCATCCAGCCTCGCTTGACAGGCAGAATCTATCCCTAAAATTAAAACATTCCTGGCCGAGATTGAAAGAGGGAAAGAGAGCGAGGGAGGAAAAACGAGAGAAAGGGAGGGAGAGAACAGGAGAGTTTGCTGAGCTTGGGAGAGGAAAAGGAAAGGAAAGGGAAGCTGACACATCCAGGGTCTATTTTACTTTCTTTTTTCTCATTTCAGCAGAATGGAATGCGAAGATTTGACCCTGTCAATCAGCCCTCTTGACAAGTTTAATCATGGTGTGCCCTCTGCAAAATCATGGCTAAATAGGAATGCAAATAATAGAGCGCTGGGGCCTCTTATAAATGGTAATCAAGAGGACTAATCAACTGACAGGTCCACAGATCTGGCTTGCTCAAAGAGTCACTCACACTTCTTTTCTTTTTTTTATTTTTTATTTTAAGCGCTCACACACTTTTAAACAACATTAACATGGGGAGGGGGAAAAAGGAGAATTAACACCTCCGTCTGTCCTATTCTTGTTTTTCAAGTACACGTATGTAACAGATTATTTATGATAGTTTTTTATGCTCCCAGCTAGTTTATTTTGTTTTAACCTTTTCCCCCGGTGGAGTAAAAGACAAAAGGTTACATTTAAGCCATGTAAAGGGTATTTTTCTTTTCAAGATAGACCAGCCACACATTTCTGAACAATGTAAATGAGCCTTGCCAATCCATTCCTCTGTGATCTGCCACAAAAGTCAAGGGCTCCATGAAGACTTTGAAATGTTGATTCAGTTGAGTATGGTGACTTCCCTTAGCACCTTTAAAAATACAACTGATCTAAGTTTTATGTGCGCTTGAAAGTTGTGAAGGTTGAGTCTCTCCCCAATTGTCAAAGATGTCAAAGCTAAATATGAAATTCCGTCTTGCCCTGACTGCATCAAAAGTCAGGGCATTTTTTTAAGTCCATATATATATATATATATATAAGATGGTACAAATCTCACTGCTTTGCCAGTTCTCCTGAACAAAATACACCACATGTTAAATCATCCAAACAAATCACTTAAAATTTAATCTCTTATTTGTATGACACAAGTGGAATTGAGATTAAAACCCAGCGATATTCTATGTGAAATACTGCAGATGCTTTATATTTCTGTATCTATAAATCATTTATTTAGAAAAAAAAAAAAAAGCATTCTAAAGGGGTAAATTGGATTTGCCGCAGCATAATTATACGTGATTTTAGATGGTTTGGTTTGTCACTGGGAATAAAAAGGGTTATATGGCACGTCAGCTGGATCTAACATTTTAAAGACTTACACTTCTCTACTCGCTAATGATGGTTTACAGGCCAATTCTCTGGGGGCAGTCTGAGTGCTTCCAAGATATCACATCTTCACAGGCAATCCACATAACTTAGTCTGGCAATGCCAAAGGGAGGTTTAAAGACGAGCCAAAAGAGTGAGTAAGAGACGTGTCAGGAAACAGCATCATATATAAATCTCTGCAAACAAAACATTACAATATTAAATCCTCTTTTACCTTCCTTCTCTTCCTCTGGCTCATTTCTCTAAATTACAAAATTTAAACATTAATGAGAATTTTTGAGGCTCCACTGTAAATCCCATGTGTTTGATTTCCCATCTTACCATTTATCCACCGAGGCACAGCCATATGCGTACCAGAATGTCATTTAACACGGATAAAAAAATTCTCATATTTCCTCTGTGTTGGATTATAGTCCAGTTAAATTCAGTCACCTACCTCACCTACAGAAGAAGATCAGCATCCAAACAATGAAACAGGCAAGACCAGACATCATTAGGGTTCTTAACACCTCACAAGACACAGACAGATTGACATCCAGCCAATTTAGCCATGAGCTGCGATAGCTACTAGTAGTCTGCAACCTCACTATGGACTAATGATGGTCCAAGCCTGTCTTGGCCCTTCACAGGCCCATTTGATCAGGTAGTAGAAATCCAGTGTGACATGAAGTTCACTATACATTCAGCAGTATTTACCTGCTTGAATCCTGCTGTGAGTTTGGCAGTTGATCAACATAAGAGTTATTTACACTGATGTACATCAGCTTTACAGTACAGAGCTGGTCACCTGTCATCATCCACACTGGAGAATGTGCTAAAATTAACAGAATGAGAAACAGAAAGAGCGATAAACATCCAAACAAGGTTACATGCTGATGTGCAATATGCAAACTTTTCCTGCAGAAAAGATGTAATTATGCTATCATTAGCTGTGAACTTATCCATATGGTCCATTTTGATTAAAAACAAAAGGCATAGATCATTTTGCACAGGGCAGACCATCTACTCAGGACTGCAGGCAGCTGGATGGATGGTATGAAGGCAAATATAAGCAGGAATGATGCACGGTATTTATAGCATCCAGATAACACTAGGTTGGAAATTGACAGGCCCACCTAATGATGCTCCTCAAAGTGGCATGGATGCAGACGAGTGGACCTCTTCAAATGGGAGGCCAATCCCTGCTGACACAGGGGATAATAGCCCAGCATTGAGCCCATTGTCTGGGCACCACACACCATGGCATTTGGAACTGAGCAGCCCCTGTTCCTGCGGACAAATGATCCGCATTCTGCCAGGGGATGTCAGCCATCACATCTCTCAGTCAGTCTGTTCGCATGAGAGATGATGGCAGAGGGCACTTTTTCTTAACCCTATTAATTTTTGAATAATTAGCATCATTGTAGCAGCAAATGGGGAATCTATCTATCTATCTATCTATCATAGACTGTATATGAGCGATGGGAAGCCTTTAAGCTGCATTCTTTTTAATGGCCAGCAGGGGGTGACTCCTCTGGTAAAACGTCTATGGGAAAACATATTACCTCAGTGAACACTTTCCTCATGCATTTTTGGTCTCAGGTCTTGAATAGAACAGGATGTTCATTTTGTAAATTGTAGTCCATATTAGAGCTAAAAGGGATGACAAAAGCAGGATATGCTTTAGGTTGGGCCAGTTTTTAAGTCACTACCATACGGGCATGCAGTGTCCCTCAGTATTTCAGTCAGTTCCACACTTTGCTGGTAACGTCCAGTTTCAAAACACCAAGATGGCAATGGCAAAAAGACCCAGTTCGACGCTTCACAATGAGACCTCACTAATCAGTGGGTGACTTCGTCTTCTATGTACAGTTTATACTACCAACAAATCTAGGAACCCAGCTGCTTATATTTCTTGTGTAGCCAGCAGATATCTGGGACAAGACATGACATGTCCTGCTCCATGACCTGGTCATTGCTTACGAATGACCACCAATTTTCTCTCTGGAGTAGTAGGCTATTGTTTAATTTCAGTACATATATATACATATATATATGTATATATAATCCATACTAAATTTGTGAAAACTATAATAAAATATGGGCTTTTTGTCTTAAAGTAGGTGTAAATAATTTTTTAAGCCATTTAGTTCTATTCACTCCTATTCATTGAGGACTATTTGACTACCCTCTTGGTGAATTGCAGCCAATTTCAGTACAATATAATATAATATTGCTAATAAAAAGTGAACAGGCGCTCAGTAGATTCGCACCAATGGAGCCAAAGCTCAAATGTGACTGATCAACAGACCTCAGACTACAAGCAGACTACAAACGGAAATCAGAAAACTTCTGGTATCAAAAATCATGGCCATTACCTACAGATTCCCCATATTTATATAAAGGTATCTGTTTAGAGATTACCTACCACATCACCTACCAGTCCCATTACCTACATATCTGTCCCACCCTGGATCTCTTTTATAACTGCAAGTAAATTTTCTAATTTAAGGACATCAAAATAATTTATTTAAGAAAATATGGCTTGCATTTGAACCCTAATATTAAAAAAAGACTGTTTTTATCTATCTATCTATCTATCTATCCATCTCACTCTGGATTTGTGTTATAATTGCAAGTAAACAAAAGAAACACTCAACAGTCATTATAAACCCACCCACAGCTGCCACTGGGACCTCCATTAAGCCCAGTGTTCCTGAGATGCTCTGGTCTTATCTGATTCATCAACAAGACGTTGGCTGGCATGATTTATCTATGCCACTTACTTGTTTTCATTTTGCCCGGGGGCTGCTGCCAGCATCAGGGGCTTCTTTTTACAATGTGACAGCTCCATCTCAAGAGAAAAGACTCCCCATGCAAAAACAGTGCATCAAAACAAATAAGGCCCGAGCCACTTAAGAGAAGTGGCTGCGTTCAGGCCCCATTTTCACTACATGTCAACCAAATGATGCAACGGCATGCACGAATCTGCATTACTTCTGTGCTTATGCCTTTTGTCTGAAAATTGCATGTATGAGCCTAAAAATAGGGTTTAAATACATGTAGCCTACTATGCATCTGTTGTTGCTACTTAATTCTGAAAAAGCATTACACAAAAATTATGCATAATGACTTCTTTATTGATTATCTGTATTTTTTCGCTGTAGGATTCAATTTACCCATAGTCTTTGTGAATATTCTCTACCTCCTAGTTTACATCTCCCTTCCCCTTCTCTGCTCCCCAAATCTACAGGCAACGGGACGCTCTTGTACATTAAATAAGAACTGTCACCCTGGGCAACTTGCAGCAATGAAGCATTTATTCTGCCTCACATTTCCTGGCACTTAGAATTATTTCCTTCATGCCTGATAACCAAATTACAATATGGCAGGTCTCCCTGGAGCCACAGGATTGTTAGTGCCAGCTCACAACATACTTTCAACTGATGTGGCATTTCATGTACAGCTGCCAATCAAAGCCAGCAGAAGGCTGGGATGTAAATGAGGGCGGGCCCGACGGTGTTCAATTACTGCTCTGAGCTCTGCATAATCCCCCTTCCCACTGACTGACTGACTGACAGCTCTACATTCCTCCTCATCCCCAGCTTTCTCCCCTAATTTTACTACCTTGGTTTTTCCTCACACTGGGACATGGAACCAGACATTGGAGGGAATTTCTGTCGTTTCCATTTCCATCTAGAATAGTGCATAAAAATGTATTATCTGACATCTGAAGGACTGTAAAGAAAAGGCATCCATATTCAGAAAGTAAATTATTGCTAACAACAAATTCCCTACAATTTGTGACCTAGAGCTCAAAGCTAAACAAAGTCTCCTATATGTTATGTCAGTGTTTTTTCCTCTATTGAATATAATTTTCTCTTTCCCATTACAAAACAATGGGAATTTCAACAGCTGAGTGGGCTGAGATACTCTCAGCTGCCTACTCAGCATCAACCTTTGGTAAATACTGAGATTAAAAAGATCCATGAATAGTGCTGGTGTCTTTTGCTCTTTCTGTCATAAAGACGCCTTTAGATTCCTCTTAATCCTCGTGTTAAAGGTACGCCAGCTGAATGGCTTAAGCAATGTTCTGCTTGAGACTGAGAAATGATGCCATTAGACCTGCAGGATTCAAAATGCTATGTTTTGTGCAGGAGTGCTTTAATACCACAATGTATCATCGGACATAATTCCATATAGCTCGCCTGGCTTCATTTAATTTTAAAATATCAAATTGTTTTCCTCCACAGTCACCTGATTTCGCCTGCCATCGTCTTCGTCATTTTCCCCTCTCGTCTGTCTAAAACTGGCACTTTTGTTGCATTCCAAGAGGTTGATAAATCAATCCATCAAAAAATTCTTTGCGGTGAAACTCAATCAAGAAAGGTCATGTCGGCGGGAAAAGAACAGATTAAATTAGCATTGAATTAGACATGGAAAGTGAGCTCTGTCAAAACCATCACTGTGCTCAGCACAATTAGAATATGTTAATTATGCATTTCATTAAGGGGCCTCAGCGCTCTTTGAATGTGAGATGAAATGTCACTGGTGTAGGCAGCCGAAAAATGGAAGATTGCCAGGCACAACTTTCTTTGTGCAATGTGTGACACCTTCATTAACATCAGGGATTGCTAGTCTGATTAGACTTTTTGTATTAGTTTAAGCCTTTAGGCTTTCAAATGCTATGCTTTTTTTTTTTCTCCATTTTGATGTGGCAGCTAAGACCCTTCTCTATTTCCAACAGATACTGTCTATGGTTCAATTCTTTGTTTAAATTCTCCAACATAATGCTGTGACATTGGACGTAACATCTCATTGTCTTTGTGTAGATGACGCCATTTACTATGTCTTTGTTTCACATAATCTTGGGTCACTTTCAGCAATGCGAGACTTGAAGAGCCAAATTCCCACACAGTGTGCTCATAATTAGGATATTCAGGGAAGCCTTTGAATTAAAGCACTCACGATGTTAACATTAAATTGCATAGTTACAATTTGAATATAAATACAATACACAGTTTTAAGTTTATACCATCAGTATTGTCCTTGACAGACAGATGAAAGTCCAAATACAAGTCCCATTTTATTCTTTAGATTAACTTAGGCACATGGATGCAGTATTATTTTTAATAGATAGAAAGAAGAGGTGGGTACTTACAGCCTGATATCTGTGTAGCTCTTCATCATAGCAAAGAAACTGGAGGACAGACTTATTTCCCTGCACTAGTGATTAACTTTTGAGTGAACTCAGGAATATCCCACACACAGTGTAATGGTTGACAGGTCATCATATTGTATTCTGTGGCAATCACACGGAGAACAGATGATAGGTAAGTGAGAGTTGGGTCGTAGCAGCAGCTTACATTACAGATCAGCCAACTTTTAAAACTTCATTAAAACAAAATGAAAGCACTTCCTGGCACACTTAAATTAAATCGAAATGCTTTGGGAAGAGATGATGAAAGCCAGAAGTGGGAGCTGTCTGACAATTTCAGCGCTCACATACTTTCATGACATAAGATGATTCTTGTGTGTTGGAAGGGAATCGTAGGAATGATTGTCTCTGGAAGACCCCATCTCGCAGATGTAATATAGATGTCTTGAATGAGTGACTACCTGCTGGTCTGTCTTTGTACCCATAACTGAGAATATACAGTACCTGTAGAATAGAGCTCCCACCTGAGTAGCTACACCACAAGATTACCTTCCTTTGCCCACCACAGGAGGGTTAAGGAGGTGTGGAGGGGGCTGGGGATCAATTTCTTTATGTCTTTATGGTTTACTGTATAAGAGTCATTAATGTAAAATCAATCACTGGTTTGATATTATAGTTTAATATCAAGATTTCATTTTTCATCAAGGACTTTAACAAGTAGAGCATCTTCTGCAGAACCCTTTATCTTTGCCTGAAAGGATGTATTACAGTGCGAGGCTGTTCATATTTTCTGTGGCTACTTTTCACTTTATCCACCTCGCACGGTCAGCATTACGTTCCAGATGAGAGATAGTTCGGAAAAATCCACAAGGATGAAGGTCCTGTAAACGATGAAGTCAGATCATTCACTGTCTCAGCTCCGTTTCAGGTTTTGGTTTATGGGGATCCTGCGGTTGCACTGAAGGCTCTGACATGTGCAGGACTGACTGCTCAGGTGGGAGAAATTTAGTTTGTTCACAACTTTGCCACAGGTGCGTCATTTGCCTTTCTTGTCTTGCTGTCAAGTGTTTGTCACATTAAAACCTCAGCTGCTCTGACAGTTGGGCTCCTAAGAGAAGTGGAGTAATTAAAATGTATCAATCACTTGTTTTAGCTCATGAAGCTATTTTTCATGTGTTTGATCTGATATAGGCAGCAATAACACAACGAACAATGAAAGCTTCATGTTAGAAAATAATCTACTTACAGGTCCAGCACTGGAGGGAAGCACTCAATCAAATGTGAAAAATGGAGGACTGTGTCCAAGGCCTAAATGTATTCCATGGCCGGAGAATGAACTTGCTGCCCATGTGACACATGATTTACACAGGAAAAGGCCTGTGACTCTCTACAATGATAGATCTATGCCTAAGTCTGCCTGGGCTTACTCTATGACATATAATCCTTCTCTTTTAAGTTGTAAGATAGAGATAGATAACAAAATGCTGTATTGATTTCGCTGTCTGCACAGTGGCTGGGTTTTTAAGACTGCACATGTCCATGTCTGAATCTTGACTACAATGACAGCTGTCTCTCTGCACCTCATTGTATCCCTGCTGTTTACATTTGCATCATTAGATTTAACTTAATTTCACTGATAATTCAGTGCATGCTCTGCATAAAAAAATTAAAAGACTTTCTTTTTCTGTAAAATATCTTTTGTAGAATTATTTATCCACAGATGACTGTGGAGTGTGTTTGGTATGTTACAGGTAGTTCAGTTTGAGAGGCATACATCTTGCATTGTTTTCAGCTGATCATCACAGTGCATGCCATTCACGCTTGGTGAGGGATCTTCTTCATAGATTCAGAAACTGTTATGAATCTGTGGCATTAGTTCACATACGCAGCTGGAGATGAGGCTACTTCAAACATGCAGAGGATTGAGGATATTCTTACAACAGCTAATTTATTTAAGTAAATTTAAAGTAAGACTAAAGGATCATTCATACACTTTATTTGATGCAATACTGCTGTGTGTCATCAACCAAATCTAAGGTGTTTTTTATGCCAGTGAAAGCAACAAAGCGTGTGGTGGATTCACTGTTTTTCTTGCAAAAATATTCACTTCAGTCGTATACACTACAATGTGTCACACAATGTGTGACCTGTCAACCAGAGTCTTATCATGTATCTGACATTTTTGACAATTTAAATTTTGTTATGTTAGATGGGAAAAAAAACAAAGGGAAAAAAAAGAAAAGAAATAAAATTGTTTGCAGCAATGACCTATGTAAGAGAGTTGCTTAGTTACTTATATCTCATGTGTGAAAAAAGCATTTCCACAAATGTAATAAGACAAGGGATTAGGAAATAATGAAACAACATTTCAGAGATACTTAGAAATACGCTTGGAAGGTTGCAAAACTACAGAGAGTAGTTTTGCACTGTGATGATCACCAATTACTTCTTACTGTAAGAATGTAAATTACAACAATATTACCATAATAGGAAATCTGATTTGAGTAATTGAAGCTAACTGGCAAAAGTAGCTCAAACTATTTTGTAAAATAAATGAATGAATTGACAACATGAATGTGAAAAAAACAAAAAACAAAATAGAACATCACATACTTGTAGAAAGTCACCTGAGCTTATTGCAAAAAACACTTGCTGACAGGTCACATATGAACAAACAGTAATAATGATCAAATAAAATTAATAACAACTGGAAAGTGTGAGATATCTGGGTGGGGTTATTGAACCAAGCAGGATTACTCAGCTTCTAAAATAGCATGCAGCTACTTCCTTAACTTTTGCTACTAAATAGCAGCAATCAAAACTTATGACTTATGACTAAACCTAATAAAGTTTTGTTTTAAATTCAGATTAAAACCCCCAAAAACTGTAGTTTCACTGGTGAGCTGACACCCAGTTTTCTGCAAGACCACCAACACCTAAACCCATCCCCAAAAAAATAATCCATCTGGACTTTTCACAAACATAGAATTGCAAGAACTGTGGTACATTATGACTGAAAAAAATCTGGATTTTGTATTATCTGGCTGGTCAAAGTGGGGTTAATTACAGCAGAGGAGCAGCAGTTATCTAAACAAAACTGTCCAGAAAAGCAATTTAACTACTTGCAAATATGAATATAGTTAAACTGCCAGCTATTAAAAAATGTAGATAAATACATGTAGCTCTCTTCTTCCCAACACTGAATATGAATTGTTATATTATTGTTACTGGGAAGCAAAACCCCTAATTAATATCAAGGGATGCTATAATATTTGAGACAAGCACAAACGCCACAAAGTGTAGCTGCCAACATGGTCATACACTTCAATATACATTCACCAGCTACTTTATTAGGTACACCTTGCTAGTGCCCAGTTGGACCTCCTGTTCCCTTCAGAACTGGCTTTAATTCTTTGTGGCATAGCTTCAACAAGGTGCTGGTCTATGTCAATATGATAACATCACACAGTTGCTGCAGATTTGTCAGCTGCACATCGATGACACGAATTTGAGTACAGTGAACTCATTGTCATGTTCAAAAAACCAGTTTGAGATTATTTGAGCTTTGTGACATGGTGTATTATTCTGCTGGAAGCAGCCATCAGAAGATGGGTACGCTGGGGTCATAAAGGGATGGACATGGTCAGCAACAATACTAATACAATTTAAACAATGCTCAGCTGGTACTAAGGGGCCCAAAGTGTGCCAAGAAAATATCGCCCACACCATTACACCACCTCATCAGATCAGGCAACATTTTTCCAATCGTCTGTTGTCCTATTTTGGTGAGACGTGTGAATCGTAGCCTCAGTTTCCTGTTCTTAGCTGACAGGAGTGGCACCCAGTGTGGTCTTCTGCTGATGTAGCCCATCTGCTTCAAGGTTCAACATGTTGTGCATTCAGAGATGCTCTTCTGCATCTACCTTGGTTGTAACAAGTATTTATTTGAGTTATTTTTGCCTTTCTGTCAGCTCCAAGCAGTTTGACTATTCTTCTCTGACCTCTGGCATCAACAAGGCATTTTCACCCAGAGAACTGCTGCTCAGTGGATATTTTCTCTTTTTCAGGCCATTTTCTGTAAACCATAGGGATGGTTGTGTAGGAAAATCCCAGCAGATCAGCGGTTTCTGAAAAACTCTGACCAGCCAGACTGGCACCAACAACCATGCCACGTTCAAAGTCACTAAAATCAACTTTCTTCCCCGTTCTGATGCTCGGTTTGAACTTCAACAGGTTGTCTTCACCATGTCTACATGCCTAAATGCACTGAGTTGCTGCCATGTGATTGGCTGATATGTGTATTATCAAGCAATTGAACAGGCTAATAAAGTGTCCGGTGAGTATATATTCAACAAAAAAATGTTGATAAAAATGAAGAAAAACACTTTAAGGTTTAATTTACATTGTGGACTGTTTCAACATTAGTGGACTGATGTAAACAAGATGAGATTTAAAGCATTTAAAAACCTTTGCTTTCTGAAAATTTGAACATCTGAACTTTTTTTGTTTGTTTATAGGGTACCTTTAATTTCATGTCCATAATCTCCAGAAATTTTTTTTTAATGCAAACTGAAAAGAGTAGCATTAATTGGTTCTTATCTGACTGTATTATCTCAAAAGAAACTCACAAACAACATTTAATTTTTAATAAATAAATCTGCCATATATTGTCAAACCACAGTGTGTCAGGTTGATGGGAGATTTACTGCTATAACAATGCGTTTTCTCAGCCTGAAACTGTGCCTAATCTGGGCCAGGAAAAGTGAGTTGCAGCAGCATGTCATGTCACATTAACACAACCTGATTGTCATATCACATTTAATTGGAGTTATATCACAGAAAAAACAAAACATGTCTAACCATATTCTTATGCATGCTCTCTCATGCTCTTATGGGTCATTAGACAACATTCAGTACTTTTTGGATAGGTGGTGGAGGGTGGCTTTTTTTTTTTTTTTTTCCAAACTTTGCTTGAGGCCCATGGACCCAGGCTGTGTTTACAGGCTGAGAGAAATAGCTTAAATCTGCTGGCGTCAATGCTGATTCATGTCAAATTGAGTGGCAGGTGACCCGAGAGCCGGCAGCCAGACAGTGAGACGGATTACAAGTGAGCAAAACGCCAACAACCTCTGGCCTGCTGTGGGGCAACAGATGACAGCAGAGGAGGGCAAGAGGTGGAGAGCTCTGTATGCACCCCCTCCAGCCCTCCATCCATCCATCAACCCATCCCCCCTCTTGGCCACTATCCATTCAAGCTTAGTGATAGACAAGGGGAAATGAGAACATTCACTTGTTATAATAATACAGTTATGTCAGATATTGTAGTCACTTGTTATAGATTCATTGTTTTACTAGTCAACTACTAGCGTGACTATGGTGCATCTGGCTAGAGTTAGGATCCAAATTAAAGTCCATATCGTTACAGTATATGTACAAAGCAGCAGATTGTAAAATTGCTTGTCAATCAAAAAGGTCATTGTAGTTACAATATGTGGTAGTAGCAGGAGTAATTGCATTCTAGCTGAATACAAGATAGGAATAAGTGTTTCTGGCTTTAGGGCTAACAAGGCTGCAAGTCAGGAAGTCATCCAATAATAGAAAGGTGTGAACACTACATACTCCTTGTGAAAAACGTGGACAAGAAGAGCGAGGGAATGAAAATGCTTCTGCTAGCCCACAAATGTATAGTGGCAAAAAGAAAGCATTCATGTGCCCTTGTTGACGGCTGGCTGCAGCAGAGCCAACAAACCCCGAATTCTCCTGACAGTGTCTGAGGGGCCCAAATCCAATCCCCTCCAATTCCGGTTGTTAGTTTACAGCGAGGACGACCTTGCATGGTGCTGACAGTCAAATTCTTTCCAGGCTGTTTCCTTGGATTTTATAAATGTTATATCTCACTGTGTCATGATGTTACAAAAAACTGTATTAAAATGTTTGCAGCTGAAAGTCAATAAAATGAAATGATTAAAATCATCAATATTCTATGTGTGGAAAAAAAATCAGCTTTCGAAAAATCTATATTAGTAAAACTAAGTAATAGTAATTTTGCACCCAAAATGTCCCCATCTGGGCCAATCAGCAACAAATGTGTCACTTTGTTTTGAAATGTAATTTCCCCTTGGACCAATCAGTGTAATTCTGATTGCCGAAAAGCAGTGGTGATATGAATCATTTTCCACGTTTTGTCAAAGTGAGATCAGTCATCTCTGATGTTTTTTGTTAGACACATAAATGAGCAAACAGATGTTGCGCTGTTTCTATTGGGCTCATATGTGTAATTCTGAAAATCAAAAAACTCAGCTGTTAGTTTCCTCATTTTCAAGTTTTAGCTGAAATTGGAAAAGAAGCATCTCCACTACTCTTCTGTGCCATTGAACTTACCTTTAAAATATTTAAAAGGGGTTGCTCATACTAGTTAGAGTATTGTCACCCAGCCCGAAGTTATTTCCAGGCCAACAGAGAATCTAGTATCTATCAGCTTCCTGTTTCAGTTCGATCTGACTGCTTTCATCAAACTAATTTAAAGCTGCAGGCAGTTGCTGATAAACCCATACTCTAGCTCATGTCAGCAACAAACCGGTGAACTTTAGCAGATCCAGATACTGTATTCACAGTGGAGATCAGCACAAGCTTGAACGAATGCTGCTGTAGTCTCCTGGATGTGTAAAAAGGCAACTTCTTGTTCACAAATGTGCCTTATCAGCTGCACCTACACCCATAAAAAAAACAAACAAAAAACAAACTATTCAATTCAATTCAATTCAATTTTATTTATATAGCGCCAAATCACAACAACAGTCGCCTCAAGGCGCTTTATATTTTAGAGTAAAGACCCTACAATATTAGACAGAAAACCCCAAGAGTCAG